>LUCM01002747.1:6090-21145 GCA_008360955.1 Fasciolopsis buskii | reverse complement strand
TCGGGTTTGTGGCCTGCGTCGATGGCCATTCAGCTGCAGCAAAAATCGCATTAAAACTAACGCATGGTCCGAATCGACGTACGTGGCCCAGTACAATCTACATTTTTGGACAGAACCGCGATATGGTCGATCTGACCCAGAGTACCTGTCAAGTTGGAGCGCCATGTCGCTGTGCGACGCGAACTGTGTTGGAAATTCGTACTAGATAGGAATAGGTTATTGTCTGCGCAAAATTGGAGAATTCTTTCCCCGTTATCTGTTAGCCCAGCAAGCAAGGCGCATCGCCCACCTAAACAGGATTCCGATGCACTAAGTTTTCCAACTTGTGCAGAAAATCACTTACCACCACCGCAATGTCAGAACCACTGCTATTCCGAACAAGGGTGACTAGGTCATCCTAAAAATCGTCTTGCCCCAATCCTTCCGGACGCCGGCTGATCCCTCCAGTCTCACTGCGCACAAACGACTGTTGACTGGGATCCAGTCTACAAGGGCTGCTTCAGCCTTCTCACTCAAGACTAGTTCTGCACCACGTTGACCCACAGTTTGAGCTGCTTCATAACCTTAAGTGCGAAGAAAATATTTTGACGAGACATTTAATTACTCTACTCGAACTCTGAATTCGTGTTTCACGCACGCAGCAGATATCAATCAAAGTGAGTCCACTGTCCGAGCTAAAAACGTCTGTTGGCCAGCCTGCTTTAAAGTGTGCACATTGAAGGAACCCAGATTCAGAGGCTGACGAGGCTTGAGAAAATGTGAGCTAACGGACTGAAAGCCACCTACCCCACTATTTGACATTGAACCGTCGCGAGTATCGGGCGTGTTACCAGTGGGGATAATATAGGTAGACAGAAGGGGCAAACAGATTGGGTTGGAGACAGAAGAGACAGGTTGAATGAAAGAGTGGGAACTCAGGATCTCCAACCAACTACAACCCTCATCTCTTGGACCCCAACCAGGGCGGTGGGAGCGACAATCGAGGCCAAAGACGAAGCTAACTTCTTCACACCTAATCAACTGTTGAATGTAAATAGGAAAAGAACAATGGAAGTAGAATATTAGAACTCACTTTAGCAAACAAGCTTGTTCTGTTGGTTAACTGCACTAGGTCTTATTGGTATAGAGAGCAGGGGTATCGAGAAAATAATAGTGATTAGATGTGATTGCAAATTGGAATAATGTGTTTACGCAGATGCTTTGCATTCGATGTCTTGAGAGATGTCGTCTTTCATTCACTCGATTGTATATTATGTGTACTTATCTCAGTTGGTTCGCGCCATGTGTCCCAATTACTAGACTAACCTCAGTGTCCATCTGAGTGACGTAGACCAAAGACGGTCTTGCCAGAATCAACAGAACAACCGACAGCATAGTAAGGTGCTATTATTGTGCACGGTGATGCAGTAAAATAATGCACGTACCCGAACAATAGAGTAGCCGAACAAGGGAGCAAACAACCGGACCGGATCAAATGGTCCAATAAAATTTCGAGTTCAACGGACGAGGTACGATGCACGAATTACACAACAACATAGGTGGCAACTGTCAACTTGGTGTGATAAACAAACTGATTAGTCGACGAGGTTCACAGTATCGAACAATAGAGAAGTTAATAAGATAAGACTAAGACGAATCAAGTGACAAAAGAGGAATAATATGTTCCACAGACAAATGTTCAAACATGCAGATTTTATGGATGCCACAAAGATGTTGAAACAATCATGATTCGTTGATGTTTTTCCAACCGACTAGACGCGGGTTTCTGGTTTTCATCTACCGTTTCCTTGGCCATGATTCGATTGGTGGGCAAAAATTAACTGATCAAATAAAAGTTGCTTATTTGATGGATACACGTTAAACATGATGAGACCACATGGTTGCCTGTGGACAGAGTGATAGAAAGCGATAAAGTTGGGAAGAAACTTAAACAGACCTATTCGAATCCAACCGCTTTCGTCATCACGTATTCTTGTCCATGTGGTGTGAAACTGTTTATCCACAAAACTACTTATATCAAATTATGGGTACACCTGTATAGCTAATAAAAAACGCTCATTGCTCAGGTGAGTACTGTGATATGAGACGATATTTTTCTACCAAACAATGACTTTTCAACATTCGTCAGTTAATTTGGGGTTTAACAGATCGAGACTGTCACGTGCCAGCCGTAATTTGCGATAGTAGCGTTCGCATCACAGTACTGTACGGTACCATGACACGAAATGACCAAACAAGTGGACAATAGGCGTGTTCGTTATCGTATGCTGACTAGGATCAATTATTTCATGTCTTGGTCAGACAAAGCCCATTGTATACCTAGAGCGATAGAAAACAAACTGACAGAAAGCTGCACCACGTTTAGAGACGACTGGTGAGCATTTCGCAAGCACCGCAGTCACATGACTGCAATGGGGTCGCACAGACATTACATCCACCGGTAAAAGCACTTTTCTTGCAACTTTAGGGTGGGAATCACTAATATGTAACGTGATTTTACTAGAATCCAGTTAACTTATGCAAGTGTGCTATTGTCGAAATACCTGAAAGCTGATTTTTTTCAGTTTCTTGCTCGAAGCAATGCGCGACACTCAGGCCCGGAGAGATTTGTGCAAGGGTACATCGAAGCAAAAACTGTTAACTCCAAGCAATTCGTTTTCTTATTTCCATGAAACCGAGTAACTCGTGCTGAGTAAAAAGTGTACCTTGTCGAACTGGTCTGTTATCCTATTGATTAGATACACAGATTTAAAAGTAGGTCATAATTCATCCTTTAATCCCAGAGATTACGTCAAATTGGTGCAAATATTGTGAACATCACGGTGATGAGAGTAACTGAATAGAAACCTGATTACGTAAAATGAAGGCCCTTTTGTTGATTATTTTTAAACATGAGAGTCTCAGACTCGATTTGGACAGTTCAGTGACAAAATGGGAGCCGCCCACGGTCATTTCTACAGATTTAGCATTCAATCACATGTCACATCGTCCCGTGCTTTTGCTGCTGACGACATTCAGCGGTCATCAATGGTGTCGATATCATCTTTTTGCATTTCAAATGCGGTGAAAATCGCTTATGTTGCCTTACAAGCAGATGGTGAATATTTGACTACATTTGACTCTTCTGGACTGACGGACACGTCGGTGATTTTTATAATTTTATCCGAATTTCTAGATACATCTTTGCAACAGGCAAGATTCTAGTCCCTCAAGATTGACACAAACTTTCTACAAACTCTCGGTGGAATATTTTTTATCTATCGGTCCAGCTAGACCGTGTAATATCGGTCCAGCAGTTCAGGCGTAAACCTGATAGACTGAACGTCGTACGTCTATTCTGCCCTCCACTTCGATGTAGCCTTGCAGCTGTAGTAGTACAACAAACGCGTTGCACATCCGCAGCCTGCCTCTGTGGGCTTTCGAATTCTGCCGGAATTGACGGCTTAGAATACCACGATATTGTAAAAGCATCCACGATTAACGGAAGTTTCCCCGATATCAAAATTGATGATTTGTCCGGATTCACCACTGATGTCCATTTTGATAACAAAAGATTTGACCGGCTGTAGCCCAGTTTTTTCCGTTTACAGTTTCGGTAAGTTCCAACTCATTTTCTAACTCGTTTGCCACGGCTAAATGAAGTTTGGAAAGGGTACAGTTCGTCTGATCTGCTTCCGATGTCAGAACCTGATGAAACATGATCTGTTTATATTTGATGGAGTGAGAAAAAAGTCTTATCAAATTGCCCTGTTGTGATTGATACTATGAACGGCATTCAATGTTTTATTTATTTTTTGTTCGGAGCCCTGAGCATTCTGTGTTCTGATAAAACTGTGGCCGGTTAAATATAATTGTTCCATAAACGTGTTTCAGCTATCACCAATGCAGACTGTCAGTGTCCTGAAGTAGGTAAATGTTCTTTCACTACTATCATTGAGACACAAATGCACAGAAACGGTTCTTCGGACCGGGTTTCATTTTCATTCAGCTTAGCAGACTAGCATTTCCCCGTTAGGCACAGCAATTTTCCCATTCAGGTTTCTCCACCTGAGACACTGTCCATACGGGAGATGATATACGTCGGTTCTTCAATAAGAGAGTTTTCCTGTTCAACGCGAGAGAAAACAGGTGCCGTTTTTACAAATAATTTCCAATTACTGTGCTAATAAAACCGTAAACATGGTCTGTTCCTCTATGGGAATCATCAACAATGTGCATCCATCCTGTAAGAAATCGAGTATGAACTTATGACGAGCAATTGTGAGTCCAATGTCATAGCCATTAAGCCAACTGGGCAAACTCACAATGACTTATTGTATCCCGACACCACGGGACACAAGGGCCTTATCGGTTAGCGGATTGTGCAAGCCACAAATCTTTGCTCATTGGATGGGCATGAACACCCTACTTACAATCAGGAAATAGTAAAAACA
Source organism: Fasciolopsis buskii (assembly GCA_008360955.1). NCBI lineage: Eukaryota > Metazoa > Platyhelminthes > Trematoda > Plagiorchiida > Fasciolidae > Fasciolopsis > Fasciolopsis buskii. The sequence continues at coordinate 16,712 of LUCM01002747.1, read as the reverse complement.
CTCCACGATTATTTCATTCTTGTTAAATCTCTTCAGCAGTGTGTATTTATAACAGTCGAACTCAGTTGTCAACAGGGGATGAATGATAGGAAAGTAAACGTCACGGTCGATAGGTCATCCGAACTGGCTGCTATTAGTTTATTGAACTTCAGTAGCACCTGATCTAAGAGTCATTTTTCATCGACTCCTCTTAGCCACAGGTTATTGGTCTAAGTAGCCGAAACCTGTGGCGATGACATCACAATAACCACAAACCACAATACAAACAAGACTTTCAAACCCCTTTCAAAAGGGGATGTAAATCCCGACAGTTATAGCGGAAAAAGGGCAAACGAAGTCGTTCGATCCGGACTACGAAACTGACTAAATTGGTTTTATTACGTTGAATATTTATTTTTTTCTTAACTAAAAGCACACCACATGAAAGGTTTTCACAGTTGGTGTTTGTCGCATCCTGGTGTGATATTCCTCCAAAATCGATCTCTGGAACATCAAATTTTATTTCGTTAAAAGTTAATTTCCCACGAATTCACCAAGTTAGTTTGATCACTAACAGGGGCATAGTTAATGAGTTCCCCAGGAAAAAGTCGGAAATACAGGATAGTCAAATGGGCATCATTGCATTCACTAGTTATGAACGCGATTATATCGAGATCAGATCATGTGCATAGCAAAAGAATTTTTTATTGTTTGGTTCGACTGTGATTCGTCCACTACCCGTTGAAATAAGGGTGTGTGGATGTTTCTTTTTCAACAACCTCGAGTGTCCACTCCCACTACAACTAACTTCATCAAGCTGTATTCTCGAGTGGAAAATACTAGATATCGGTAGAAGGATTGGACGAAGTAATTACACGAGATGAACAGTAAAGAGTAATAAAAAATCCATGGTACGGGTTTGTATATTCAATTAGGTAGGAAATGATTGTGCAACTTAATGAATTGTTTGATCAATAAAATACTCTTCAGGACATGACTTCATCCGTCCGATGGAATACGCGATCAATTTGTTCACTGCGATTGCATGCATGCGTACGAATATCGTCAGATTTAATTGTGAATAGTTATCAAAGAGTATCTCATAATACCAGGACCAATGACGTAAGAAGTGTATCGACTACCGTGTGTATTCATCCTCAAGGCAAGTTTTACAATCAGATGCATTTGGTTGCAAAACTTGCCTAGAGAAAGTCTATCCACTTTAGTCGAAACGTTGGCTACTAACAACCTTGTATTATTAACATGATATAATTAACAGTATCTCATGATTGTGTTTCTCTGGACAATTTCATACCCAACTCTTCGTTGGATACCTAGTATACGTTGTTAGAAGATTGATGGCGACAAATCTTTTCCACGTTCTTGTCCGGTTATTTTTTCCACATTTACATTCACTAGAAGTCATCGCAAAAATCCTGATTTCAATGCTGACGTGGGATGTCATCTCGATGGATGAGGAGGAAAAAGAATGGCTAGGTTGATTACATGTCTGGTAGGATCAGTTAAAATGATGTGTATGCTTAGAAGGGTGGGTATGCGGGTATGTGAATGTGGCTGGTATTATGAATGAATCGAAATTTCGTTCAATCTCAAAATAACCTAACTTCGTTCATCATTAAACTGGCTCCGGAACAGAAAAAAACAAATGACCAGTGGGAGATTAATGGTGCAGTGGCATCGATCTTGCGGAGAAAATCGATTGTTCCCGGACATTATTTTCTTCAAAATTTGCTTCGACGTTTGATATCAATTTTGTGACATTTGTTTGTTTGGATTTGTTTTATCGCACACGAGATTTGTACGATTCCTTGCTTTCAAATCGTCCCGACCACCCGGCACTGCGCTGCCATGGTTTGACTGCACGCTTATAGCCGTATAGGTGCAACATGTAGCTGCAACATAGCTCACATCTGGTGGTTGGTCAAAGCTTTCTCTAATCTATCGACTGCGGGGATTTTGTATCCTGGAAACTTTTATAAAATGGAATACATTTTCATGGGGAACTGAGGGTGAGATACACAACATATATCCGAATGGAAAGAATATACATGCGACCAAATGTAGTCAGTTTACTTATTTTTCTTATCCTCAAACCGAAAACATAATAAGTTAGGGTACATGGAGTGTTACAGACGTAAAAGCTTACACGGAACTGAGAAATTTTGTCGAAGTTTTATTATGGTAGCGGGAGAAAATTGTTTTGTAATTAAGCATAGTGTGAGACGTTTCTGGCCAGATCCGGGTTTGGGCGATGTAATCTGATCAGAAGAGTGTTGATGACTACCTGTGACTTTGGATTTCTGTTATGCATCGATCATTTGATATATCGAATAAAATCAATTCTGGCACACGGTGTTTTCAGGCCTGTCACAATTGGGATCCCCGGAAAGCACATATCATCGTGAGAAACCATCGAGAGTTGAATTTTCGATTTGGCACACATTTTGTGATATGGTCTGCAAATTATTCAATCAAGCGCTGACATTTTTGTTGGTATCTGAAAAGGATCTGACAGAAAATACGCGGGACATTTGGGTGTGCGTGTGTGTTTGGCATGTACACGTCCCTGTAGATCTAAGCATTCCATTCAAATACGACAGTAGTTGCCCGCTGTTCGTAAGGCCATGAACGTTTGTCTAAATTTGACTGTGATTTCTTTTCCCGTCGACAATCGTCAATTCATGATTTTGTTTTCAGACAGTGATGCCGAGATGCATTTTGCAAGTGGGATTGCTTATTGACTGTCCGCAAATGTTCCACACTACCGGTTAGAGGTGTAATACGATCGCAGTTTGTGGATCGTGTTTGATTCCATGTTCAAAACATCCGGGCTACCGGTTTTAAAAATCATAAATTAGTTGGAGGATATTAACGACTAAAGCATACTGCATGCTCACTGCGTTTACAGAAAACTACCGGCGAGAAATTAGTGACAGATTTTTGGACCACGTGAAAAAGTTCTAGGATCACTAGCGGGTGCTGTTGATAAAAGAGGTCTAATCAAGGCCATCAGCATCAGCAACGGCATATTTATTGATACGATCATCACCGATATTGTCATCAATAATATCGTGATAGTAATAGTATCAGCAGTAGTAGTAGTAACAGTAATAATAATAATAATAATAATAATAATAATAATAATAATAATAATAGTGATAGTTGCAACGGTATTAGAAGTAGTAGTTCTACTGACAGCACCGTTCCTATTCAGCTCAGTAGTTGCTTCGTGTAAACGCTAAAGTCAAATTTTCAGGTTTTCATAATGCTTCTGTGAAAACAACTGTTGTAAAAAAAACGCACAATTTCAACAGACGAATAAGTAATCGAAAACAGTATTACGTCTCTATTTAAGCTGCTTCTCCTTTCTGAGGGAAATTTCTAGCCATCATCCCATGCACACACAGACGAGATGTTTCGAAAGAGAAAAGTAAAAATTAGGCATAAACAAACTTGCGAACTTTGGTCACGTGGTCGACAAGGGCACAGGTTTTTTAATTTACAGTTTTAAGGATTATGGAGCATCAGGAATGAATTTCGAGTTAAAGTTACCACAAGAAAAAGAATGTCTGATCAAAAGATCGTCAGCGAGTGGGATTCCAAATTTCCTTTTGCGTTTACAGAATTATCCCGTGGATCTTAGGAACAAGAGACCGTCCTCCCGAAGTCGAAGGAATCGGAGTAAAATCATTTATTGGGGAGGAGGGGCGTGATGTAAAAGGCCACGAATTTCAAAAAATAGAAAAAAATCGACGATTTTTGAACTTAGTTAAATTCTTTATTGACCGGAATAGACCGAGCTAGATCGTGAAGACGCGGTGGCCCAAATCATTCGACTTGTCTGGCATAAAAGTACGGTCGTTTTCTGCAGGTGAGTAACGACTTACTAAAAGTCGTACGTCCTTGAGCTACTTGTCATGGAACTGCTTCAATTTTCCCTATTATCCGTCTGTTCCGAGAAGGCACCATCTGAAACGTTTTAGCCATTTCTAAGAAAAAATAATGTCAATCGTCCCAATCTCGACAGAATTGAAACATTTCAACCCATGCTGTGATCATGGCGTGCATTTCAACTTGACATTTCCCTTTTCTGATTTGTTCATGGTATCCAGAAAACAAGTTGCAATCAATGACACGTAATCGTTCTGAGACTTTAGTTGACAGGATCAATTTATTTTCAATATTTTTCTGCTCCTTTCCAATGTCCAGATGGGTTCACCTGTCAGTTTGGATATCGAAAATTTCTGCCCATGCAACTAAAAGTTTAAAATAATTTTGAAGAACTCGAAAGCATCCGTTTGGCTGGTGATAATGTGTCCGAGTCTGAGATGGCTACCGTATCTGGTGCCTTCTGGAAGTAGTTCCAGATGAAAGGGTATATTAAAACGTCCGTGCTGTTGCCAAAATAAGAGCACAAATACGAATACTCGCAATTCATCTCCCGAATATCTGACTTTCGGTAGTCGGTTCAGAGCGGCCCGATGAATCGAGATTCCAGATCAATCGAGAGAAACGTACAAAGCGAACAGACTACATTCACCGAGTTCCGTAGATAACATGCATACTGGGAATTCAGGATGTTTGACTTACTCCACAGGCAACATAAATCGGACAATCAATCACATTGTTCTACTGCCGTATAGATCAGGCTCTACGATCAAACGGTTAGTGGTAAACCCTCGGATTTAGTTCTATACTTTGGCCTGGGGGATGGAACCAGATAGGAGCGAGCCCACAGAGGAGTTGTGTACTACAATGAACAGCCGACGATTCGGAGATAGCGAATGAAAGATTTATGGTGACTCACATATCTTGCTTCTGTTTCTCATTTTTCCTCTCAATATTCTTTTCTTGTTTCATGGCTCCACCAGTGTTTATTATCTGTCGAGATCTGTGTCTCAAAGCCACGAAACCGAATGAAGTAGAAAACTGATCGAATTTACAAATTAAGTTACTAGATTGGTACTGGATACGTACTTCTGAATGCAGTGATTAATCGCGTTGCCGACTGGCACACCGTTTGAAACAAAACATACTGGCGTCAGTTTAAATCCTTGCGAAGAAGAAATAGTATTTACAGAAACTTACGCTTTCCGGGCTTATCAAGTTTACTAGCTAAGCCAGTAGGAGTCTGTGGTTGATCATCCGTGGTTGTAGAGTAGGAAGTCCTGAAACTACGAATCTTGATCACTGAGTTTCCTTTTTACCCTAGATCAGAGTAAAACAAGAAACTTTGTTAAATGAGAGCCCTTTGTAAACTGTTTCCGACCTCAGACGTAACACTGAAAGCCAATAAATCGGGTGTTTTTACAGACCGTTACTTTAAACAATTGGGTCAAGTAAACTTTACGAGGCAATGAATGCTACGAGGTGCACCGTGACTGAAGGGGCTGGTGATTTTGTCCCAGTATGTTACGTCATCGGTAATTGTTTTGACATGTGGTCTGACACTGGTTGAGCCAACTACCAACCCGGTTTCCTATTGAATTCGTGAATGACATTTTCCGTGACTTGACAGTTGATGATCAACGAAGAAGTTTTAATGACTATGAAATTATAATCTTTTGGTTGTTTTAATGGACTCACTTATGCCGCTCGTTACGTACTTTAGATGACTGGTCTGCTATTTGTATTATTTTGTTTAAAATAAATGGTCAACTTGAAATCGTTATGCAATAATAATTGCTTCTTCTCAAGAGTACTTTGTTATTGACGGAGATTTTCAGATCCCTGCTGGTCTATCACTGTGCCCTTGGCAAATTTATGGAAATTTTCGGTTACGCCGGATACACTAAAAACTTTACAGTCTACTGTCTACGAATTGCCATGTTTTGCGTTTGACACCAGGCACAACAAAGAAGGCCAGATCGACCAATCGGCGGTTACGTTGCAATGCGACGGTATTGAATAAACAGATTGGATCCAATAAATGGATGTGATCAGTTAGGATTGATGCATGAGAAAAAAAGAAAGAGGAAATTGTGATTCGGGAGATAGTTGTCGAATGAGTTCTACCCAATTTATACAACATCAGATTTCTATCTAACGTATACTTGAAGCTCAATAAGCAAAGTTAAGCTTACAATTTCTGGTTTCTGACAATACCCGTACACGTAGCTAAGCCAACTCGATCAACGAACACCTAAAATTTTCCTTGGAAATTTGGAACGAAAAAATGTTCAATTCCCTCAGGTGGGCGCGAGATTTACGAATTTTCTTGACGGCTATTTTGGTCTTGCAACTAACTGTCACCTTCCATGATACCTCGATTTCCATGAATGTGATATGTTTCACTCGCCATTTCGTTGGCTCTCGTTTTTCATCTCGGATAATGAAAAAGAGGAACATTACAAACGAATTTGGCAAATTATCGCGAATCGTGAAAAATTCTAACCATGCTTTATGTGAATGATTTATTCCGCATTCGCCAGGATCACACGTTTTTTTGGTTATTATCCTAAAAATAAATATGCTGTCGTCATACCAGAACACGTGACACGTAAGCGTTTGGCAATTGGATGTATCGCTGTCTGGAATTGATAAATACGAACAATATTTCATCAATCAATTCAAAGGAAAAAATATAAATTCAACAAAATAGATTGGCCCAAGTTTGTTGGCCCAAGCGAAAAGATTCAAGGCATGCAGTATTTGCACAAGGAAATATTTGCACGAATCATTCCCGGTAAACTGGTAGACAAATAGATGTTTATTTGCTAAAACCAACGTATTAGAGGAATCCTACAAGTAATAGCAATACATAGAAAGGGGTCTTGGCAACAATGGTTTTTTCCAATTACAACAATCAGTCAACACAAAGATTCCTAGTACACAAAAGGGATTGCCGATATTAAGTTGTAGATCCTTAGGTTTGCATATACAGATGATGTGTAATCTACTGTCTTTAATAGCGCAATAGTCGAGTCGGACGATATACGAACGAGGGGTGAAACACTGGAAAATAAAACAGGTTTCATTAATTTTCGGTAACCACCAATCAGCGGCCAACATTTTGTTCCCGTTTGGCGACAAACAATTGCAAATTAAATTACGGATAGCCAACTAAGATAAATAACTGTACTGCACATCAAAAAAAAAACGTATGGAAATTAGCAGAACTACCGGCGGCGCGCAATAAACAATTGCGAACGCATTAATTGATCATTGTCCTTAGATGTAGACGAAGAAATCGAAACATTTTAGTAGTAGGAGATTGAATGTTTTCATGAAATAATTCACCATGTGATATCATCGCTCAACTCACCATAAAGAAACCACGGAAGCACTGTACAGCTGTTTCATCCTTGTTAGGAATCATCAGCAGTGCATATCCACCGCGCTCGAACTGGGACGCGAACCCGGGACGAACGATTCTGAGTCGAACGCCTTAGACATTAGGCTACCGGGCAGGCTCTGAACGGTTTGTTCAACTTCACCACATGATGTTGCACCTATCCGTCACTGATTTGCACGGTTACTGTCCGCTAGCTCAGAGCGATCGACCCCTACTGATAGATGACTTCTCTGTTGGTAGCCTGAGTACGACGAAGGCTTTGGATATGATCTACAGAGCTTGATTACTTGATACATGTTAGTAGTAGGAGATTGGATGTTTTCATGAAATGATTCACCATGTGATATCATCGCTCAACTCACCGAAACCGTGAAATACACGGAAGATGTGAACTACTTTGCACTAATACACAATTGGCTCAAGGTAATCACGAAATATGGATTCACAGAATATTTGTGTGTGCACGTGTGTGCGTGTGCGTGCGTGCGTGCGCGCTTATGTCTGTTAATTTGCGCATGTGATTCGACAGGAAAACTGTAACGCTTTCAGCGTAGTTTCAAAACCCAATCTGATCGAAATCCGACGATGGTTGAGAACATGTGTGGACAGGGTTGGCAGATCCGTTTAACAGGAACTTGACTGCAGAGTGTGTATTTACCCTTTAACTATTCGATTCTATTCTCGGTTAGAAGTTCTTATTTGTCGTGCCACTGATTCCTCACCAAACTGATACAAATGAATCGCATTCACAGCGGGCAACGGGTTTCACAGTAGAAATTCCCAGCAGTACCATCTCTTTCGTTTGTCCTGTACCGAAATCACCAACCTCAATTTGACAATCGATCGAATCAGGTACAATTAGGAAAATGTACATGGTGACATACGAGTCTCGGTCCTCTGTGAGTGTCAAATAGAAAAACTGTGCTATAAAAAGAATGACACTATTTGAATGAGGATTACCTAAATTGTGATTGATAAGTCAATTATTAATTTTGTACTATTAACAAAACAGTTGTGTTGAAAAAACGTTTCAATCTTTTACATCATGTATGGCTGTCGGATCACTTCCGAAGTACCAGTTCGGATGTCAGCCGTGAGGAAACCTGGCAAATAATACTGTTAGTCCTTGAATCTCGTGCGGTCAAACCTATGATCTTGCACCATCAATCACATTGGAGCCAGCTGACTTCTGATACACCTCTTATCATAGTTGGGTGGGATAGACAACGTACATTTTCCACTCATGCTATGATTTAAATTTTATGGTAACATCATGTGATTCAACTGTCAAGTAGCAACCGTCCACACCCAACTAAGCATATTACAAACACATGACTGGAAACCGACTAAGAAATGTGACGTAACAATAAAGCGTCGATTCGTTGCTAGTTACCGTTTGACAGCTTAAGTTGACTAACCAACGGGGGTTCTTATTTGAGGCTAGTTTTCTATCACAAGATTCAATTCGTTCTCATTCTAGATGTATGCTGCGCTTTGTTATACTACTTTGATCTTTATCGGTTACCCACTTTAGAAGGCACCCATACTGCTTTTACGGACAGATTAGGAATTAACGCAAAATTTCCATGAGGTTGCGTATTTATCGAGACACGATATCAGTTAAGACTTTCGTAAAATTATTCTTTGATCGCATTGCTAGTGGTCATTTTCAAAGGTCACTATTCTCCTGTGTCTAGCAACCACCTCGGAGTAGTGCGTTTCCGTGCTTAACTGACTGGCCTTCCGATTTCCTCTCTTTCATACCGACCATAGGTCATCCAATCCCTTCTGTACTTGGTAAGCACCAGATTTCACTTTTGCTTTATTCTGAGTTCATCAATCGTGCATATACATCGTTCCACCAGGGGTATGAACCCCGGGGTCCTTTAGCCTGAAAGCCGTGTCTTACCATTGTGTCACCAGCTTCCGCCCAGGTTGGTCCGAATTATCGATTCAGACGTGCTCAGATGTTATTCTCAAGTAAAACTGGCCTCGCGCGATAGCCCCCAAAGGAGAGATGGAAAATGTTCAATAAACTGCAACCAAATGACTCCCAGCAAGTCAGATTTTCACATTTTCCGCAGAATAGAAACAAAATTGCACATTATGGGAAGTCAGTTAACGAAAACGAGTTTCCATAAAAAAATTATTCAAAACAATAAAACAAAAATAGTTTTGTCTATGGAATACTTTGGCAACCCAAAAAGTTGTTTACCCTGCTATTGTATAGTGTGGTATAATCAAGGGAACTTCGATCGTGTGCCAACAAATGTATTTATCATTTGAAAAGAAATGAAACATTTTCGAATAAAGTGTAACTCGGACAGAATCGCAAACGAATTAACATTGATTGATGTTTTAGCTTGACAGTTTCAGTACTTCTTCAGTGTGGTCGTTCGTAATCCCTTGCATCAAACATCGAACATTCTGTACGGTATTGATCAAGTAGTTCAGATTCGTCTGTTTTTATCCGACGGGGATAACGGCATACAAATTTCCTTTTTGGAAGGAAAAAGAAGAAAAGAAATTCATCATTTTCTCCGGTAAGAAAAAAATTGGAAGCAAAGCAAATGTGCAACCTGATTTCTTTTACATTGCATCCTTATCTGGGAAATCGGGTACTCGAAATGCTAGGCAGTCGTATTTCCTCTGATAATTCTTCTCTCTCGTGGTACCACTCGTGGCATACTTTTTGGATGGTATTTTTTTTCATTTCTGGTGCACAGTTCTCATCATGTTTTACCCTAGAACAAAATCTCGGGTACTCCAGCATAATGTGTAAAAAGCAATCTGATCGTTTTTGTTTTACTTCTGCTTTGAGCTCTTAGCCAAAAATGACTATTTCAATGCCAAAAAGTTTGTTCAGCATTCGGAAAAGCGAACACCGCAAGATCTATCCATTTTGCCTGTGTGTGTGTGTGTGTGTGTGTGTGTGTGTGTGTGCGTATGATAAGTCAATCTATCGATCGATCATGGTAAACATCCAGTTTGAAGCACACATTTTCTCCAGCAGTTCTTTGCTATCGTTGTTGTTGTTGTTGTTGTCGTTGTTATTGTTTTTCTGATCAGGTGTTTCGTTTCCTGAAGTGCATGTAAGCATCTTTTGTTGTCGTACTACACTTCTGTTCGGTGACTTGATTCGTTTCTTTGCACGCATGCATACTCGTCCAAACAAGCCTGTAGATCCTTGTCCGGGAATGGCAAAATGTAACGGGTCGAAAATGACTGCCAGTTTGCCGGGAAGAAAGAGTTGTTTTGTCTTCCGGTCGATTAGTTTCATCTTTAATTTCCTTTCTCGTTATTTATTTACCAGCGGGCACTGTTTCCA
>LUCM01002746.1:3748-13989 GCA_008360955.1 Fasciolopsis buskii | reverse complement strand
TTATTGCAATACCAGTTCAATAATTCAACCACGGACCGCACTAGAAAACAACAAATCTTTTATGGAGCAAGGAAAACTCATTGTCATGCTTACAATACACAGATGCAGATGAAATAAAATCAATGAACATTAAATCTATTGTTGCGTAATCCGCCACGTATTTACGACGGTTGTCATCGATTCGTCAGACCTTCATATCTCACAGCGAACATCGGGATCACTCCACATATATGCTTCATGTAGTGGTGGTGTTTATGAAATCTAATCTTGCATGTTGCTGTAAATTTCAATTAAATTGAGAATTAATGTAGTGCAGTAAATTATTCCTATAATGGTATATTCCCGCTATTACGCAGTCACGAAGCTAAATTGGACTACTGATTGTAATCAGTAGACAACTGAGCACAAATAAATTTATGAAACTGATTTTAGTTGTCTCATGACAGCAGTCACGCGTGCGTACCCCATTACCGTACCGCTCCAGATATGGCATAAAACCCCCTTTGGTTCGACTCACGCCATTGGAGATTCTAGTGGGGAGTGTGTACATCACTTTGTGCGCTCACGTACTACGGATATGGAATCGGCCGCGTACGCCATGACATTTCCTTCGTGCACCAAAGGGAGCAGCTGCGCGCTGCATTCTCATAGGTGGGCGAACATTTCGCGGACCAATCGTCCGTTTGATGCAAAACAAAGGCTGGAAGTTGGCACTTACCCACCTTTCGTACCACGAAATGCACTGATTGTACAAGCAGGGTTTGCGATTGGGCAACTGAGGGGTTCGTTCAAGTAATAGGTGCGTTGATTTCAATAATCGACCAGATGAAAAATGGGAACTGAAATCCGATCACATTCAGGTTGGCTCAAAGTAATCTGGGAGGTTGGCAGGATGTGACGGTTTGTGGCTTAAGAACGAAGTCAGTTTTGACGCACATAATTAGGTAGGTGGTTTTCCTTGAAGGATAATCTAATGCATACAGCTCTTTTGTTGCTTTGTAGATCGAGTCGTCTCTAGTTTTTTGCAAACAATGTTCATCCCTTATTTTCGCTGGGTAACCATTGCGAACAAGTGCTGCTTTCTTTTTCTTGGAGTAAAACGAATTTGTAACATCACGCAGCATTACTCCTCTTTCCCTATTGACTGCTCATGTTTGATTAGTCAGAGCTATATTAAACTAGAGTTGAAAGACTGGGCAAATTTGTTATTTGTCGGTCGTGATTTCACGACTGCGGATCAATCTCCCTCACTGATTCCTACTGTCGTTATGAGCAGTGTAAGGTGACCTTCATTACTAGATTCACTATTTCATTTTCAGGATGATAAGAACCTTCGTTTTTTAATCTACCGCAACGTTTCTGTGTGAATTAAACTAGTAAAACATTTGCTACTATGGTATACGCTACTGTAGGGATTGTTTTATTAATAGCAAACAAAATAAAACTCAAATTCTCTTACAAGTATCATCTGAAGAACATGAGCAACCTACATCAGAGAACATTAGAAATGCACGTGAGTTTAGATTGAGATGCATTTGGGCTCTACATGCGATGAAAACTGATAGAGCGAACGGTACTCTATCAGGTTGACAAAGTGCGCTCGCCAGAAACAATCAACTGGTGGAAGGTAGTAACTGTGCTTGAATTGAACCGTTTAAACTTTGGTGAATCCAGTGCAATCGCTACTCACGATTTCCTGCCAGTGGTCCATGACTGTCTCGCGCGTCATTCGCAGCTCCTATTAGTGTTGTGCAATCCTAGTGCAAAACCCCAACGGCTTACTCCTCGCTTATTCGAATGAGAAACAAATAAGGGCAGCTAGGGAACAGTGGTCAAATTCAGCAAGAGTTGGACATCGTGGTGGACCAATGTAATTGACTGAATTGGATCAATGTTTCATTGACGAAGTGGATGACAAGGTAGTGTGCAAAGGTAGGCGGTATGTTAGCAGCCACTGGCCACTGTGAAAAGCGGTGCGTGATAAACCGATTGTTTCTCGGGAAAACTCTTCATAACTGTATTGCTACATGATTCCAGCGAGCCTGCTATTGGTTACCATTATTAAGGAACTTGCCCGTAGGTTCAGGCAGTAGCAAATGCCCCTTTTGTTAAGAGTGTATTTTCAAGGCTTTCTACTAGCTCACACACGTTTTTGATCGGAATTATCTAAAGTAGCAGCACAAATGAATTTTGGCTATGATTAGCGCAGCTGGTTTGTCTCACCTGATTGCTCGTCCCGTTGATCAGAGCATTTGCTATTGTGCCGGTGCTGAATTTTCTTCCTTATATCTCGGCAGGTTTCAAGCATACGGCGGCAGCTTCAAAGGGAGCCCTGGAGATGTGTTTGGTATATTTGCAATATTCGTCAGACCCAGCTAACTGGCATTTCGTACTCAACTAAACTCCCCGGGCCTTCGGTGAGTGCATCCAACAGCCCACTTCTCCCCATTCCTTCTGTAGTCCTTTGTCAGAATTTTCCGACTTATCTAGGCAGCAGTGTCATTGCGGCTGTGATGTCTTTCTTTTGACATCTGGTTTTTCCACTGAACAGCGTTGGTCGCAGTAGTAGTGCGCAGTAATGCACAACATGACGGTATGTTCACACATCAAGCCGTCTGGAGATTTTGGATTTAGTGATGCACAACAGTTTAACAAAAATGCTTCCAAAATCTCCCCCAATGGCTCCTCCAGGCCGTATTCTTACTAAAACAAAGTGGGAGGTGCTAAGTTCGGCAGGTTCCGATGAAACCTTGTGAAACAACATGGTTCAGTGTTACCTTTTGTCCACACGATTTCAACAGAAGTGCAAACCAAGAAAAAAAGATGCATGACCAAAGAGATCATCCAATGAACAAGGTTGTGAATATATATATTTCTTGGTTATATATATACACTAGCTTAGGTTCCAAAGCAGTAACCTCTAAATAAAATTGTACGGACTCCTGCTACAACATGGTAATACACTAAACATCAGAAGAACAAAACATGCATTTTTGTGTTCTGGGACTTCTCTCTCGCTTTTCGTGTTGACTTCAGAAGGTGCAAGTTTTACAGACAGACTATGAAGCAATCTTGCTGCCAACTGCGAATTTGAGTCACGTCTAGGCGCCCCTAACCGGGAAGTCGAGTAACAATAGCTGCTAACTTCATACTACCAACGGGTAGCTTCTTTTATCTTTTTCCAGCACATGCAAAAACATTAAGAAAAGGTAGACAACGGACAGGCATACGCAATGTGTCCAAGCCACCGAAGGCGATTTTAGGTAGTTATTTCACTCAGAGTCGAAATTCCGCACCTAAAACATGACGGTACACCTCGTCATTATTCAACAAAGGAGCTGTATGCATTAGATTATCCATCAAGGAAAACCACCTAGCTAATTATATGCGTCAAAACTGACTTCGTTCTTAAGCCACAAACCGTCACATCCTGCCAACCTCCCAGATTACTTTGAGCCAACCTGAATGTTATTGGATTTCAGCTCCCGTTTTACATCTGATACGTAAGTTCATCTGAAGCTCTGGTATCACTTACGTCAACAGAACAAACCGAAGACTTTGACAGCGAATAACAGAACATATTCCCAAGTGCCTGATGAAATTGTTGTGACAAAACACAACGGTCGGTTTTCTTGATCTCCGCCCCGGGTCACCACTCACAAAACATTTGATTATAACCAAGCACACTTCTGGGTCTATTTCATCCGTTAAAGCTTTGTAACACTGGAAGATTTGAACTTTCAACGAAGCCATGGTAATCGGTATGCATAACCCAGGCATTGGTTCACAAAACTATCAACACGCTCTGCGTTTGCCATGGAGATGAGAAAAACCGTTTTCTGTACTGCAGTTTATAATTTAATTTTATACTATATAATTCTCAAACTGTCTTACGTAAGGGATTTAAAATAGTAGTAGGAAGTGTTAGCATCCCACAGTACTGATCTTTTTTCTTTAATGTCTAGTGGGATAATGAACATCCAGTTTTCTAAAGAACGAACCATTGACTTCTGTCTCTAAATTCGACTATCGTTTATTTGTCATAGTTAAACGATTTTTGTAGGTCTGCTCACAACAAAGCCTCTTCGTCTTTTGCACCCAGTTTCTCGGACTTATTTTCTCTTCCTAAGTCTTCATTTCGAGTGACGACCCACTCCCCTTTGTACATGTCACGAAAACGAGCACACCTTCACTTTGTTTCTGAGCTGGGACAGATGGCTGATTGCGACCTTCCTCTTCAGCTTACAGACAGTTAGATTTCTGCCCCCTGCGCCGCACCACTCAAGCGATTCGAAAGGTGATTATCAGTCAGTCACTGTCACATGGCTCATCGTACAAGATCCACGCTGTCTCGAATCCTTCGTATGGCCTGCTAGCCTTACCTCGCTGTTCTGACTGCTCAAGTCATCAAAACCATTGCTTTCTTTATCATCATCTTTCGGGTGGCAGTTATAACCGTGATGATGATATTCATTACCTGTTGTCTGAAAATGTATTTAATGGACTGGGTTGTCAAATTTTTACTCATAACTCTTATTCGTCGTCATTGGATGTACTGGCCCTGGTAGTACTTGTCCAACTACACCCATATCCTGTCGCTGGACATAGCTGTTTCTGCGATTGTCTCCGAACTACTAGTTTATAGGCCCGGATGAAAATCATGCGAAACTTGTATTTCGTTGTGGGATTAACAGCTACCGTTCTGTTTGTCTATTGAAATTTGCTATTATCCAGCCGTCTAGACAAGTGAGCAGGTGACTTTTGCAAGAATTTTGTTTTGTCTGTTCGTGCTGCCGTCATTTTTTGTCAGATCATCAGTATTTAATACAGCGCCATATTCTGCAAGTAGGAAACAGTCTTTTTGGCACATTCACTTCGCTTTGAAACCAATAAAAAACAGCTATCACAGTTAACTGGGGGGATGCACTCGGTGAATGGAGAAGATGTTCTAGCTAGAAGTATTAATCGGACGGCATGACAAAAACAGCTACCATCGAACTTCCGAACCCGATGATTGCTGCCCTTGAGAGGNACTCACAATCGTTCGTCCCCGGTTCGCGTCTCAGTTGGGGCGCGGTCCATATGCACTGCTCATGATTCCTAACAAGGATGAAACAGCTGTACAGTGCTTCCATGGTTTCTTTATGGTCAGTTGAGTGATGATATCACATGGTGATTAATTTCAAAAATTGTTTTCTGTACTGCAGTTTATAATTTAATTTTATACTATATAATTCTCAAACTGTCTTACGTAAGGGATTTAAAGTAGTAGTAAGACGTGTTAGCATCCCACAGTACTGATCTTTTTTCTTTAATGTCTAGTGGGATAATGAACATCCATTTTCTATATAACGAACAATTGACTTCTGTCTTTAAATTCGACTATCGTTTATTTGTCATAGTTAAACGATTTTTGTAGGTCTGCTCACAACAAAGCCTCTTCGTCTTTTGCACCCAGTTTCTCGGACTTATTTTCTCTTCCTAAGTCTTCATTTCGAGTGACGACCCACTCCCCTTTGTACATGTCACGAAAACGAGCACACCTTCACTTTGTTTCTGAGCTGGGACAGATGGCTGATTGCGACCTTCCTCTTCAGCTTACAGACAGTTAGATTTCTGCCCCCTGCGCCGCACCACTCAAGCGATTCGAAAGGTGATTATCAGTCAGTCACTGTCACATGGCTCATCGTACAAGATCCACGCTGTCTCGAATCCTTCGTATGGCCTGCTAGCCTTACCTCGCTGTTCTGACTGCTCAAGTCATCAAAACCATTGCTTTCTTTATCATCATCTTTCGGGTGGCAGTTATAACCGTGATGATGATATTCATTACCTGTTGTCTGAAAATGTATTTAATGGACTGGGTTGTCAAATTTTTACTCATAACTCTTATTCGTCGTCATTGGATGTACTGGCCCTGGTAGTACTTGTCCAACTACACCCATATCCTGTCGCTGGACATAGCTGTTTCTGCGATTGTCTCCGAACTACTAGTTTATAGGCCCGGATGAAAATCATGCGAAACTTGTATTTCGTTGTGGGATTAACAGCTACCGTTCTGTTTGTCTATTGAAATTTGCTATTATCCAGCCGTCTAGACAAGTGAGCAGGTGACTTTTGCAAGAATTTTGTTTTGTCTGTTCGTGCTGCCGTCATTTTTTGTCAGATCATCAGTATTTAATACAGCGCCATATTCTGCAAGTAGGAAACAGTCTTTTTGGCACATTCACTTCGCTTTGAAACCAATAAAAAACAGCTATCACAGTTAACTGGGGGGATGCACTCGGTGAATGGAGAAGATGTTCTAGCTAGAAGTATTAATCGGACGGCATGACAAAAACAGCTACCATCGAACTTCCGAACCCGATGATTGCTGCCCTTGAGAGGACGGTCATCAAACAAATCGGGAATCGGTCAAGAAATTCAGACCGCGGATACAGATCTCTCACTCAGTAGAATCTACTCGAAATCGTGTAGTTCAACTCCCAAAACCTAGCATGGAAGACCAAGGAAAATTGGGTATGCTTTATAACGCAACAAAGATCATGATATGCAGACCTAGATGGAAAAGAGCTATAAGGGAAGAAGGCGCGATAATATTAGCTCAGTTCTTTGAATCAGCTAATCAATAATTCTGATGGATCGAAGATGGTGAAAAGTCATCTATCATTTGCTTCAAAATAATCGTAATCACGGAATCACCTAGTCTAAATCAGCAACAAATGAAAACGCTTTGGAAAACCTTCATCAGCGCCCATCAGTGTTGGCTAAGCAGTCCAAAATCAGAAATTAAAATGCTTATGTCGTCTTCGTTTCACGCCATCATCGGCCACTGTCTGATTCGTCGGGTTATAGTCACACGTGGAAGTCTTCATGATTAAGCATGACCGGAGAGTACGGTGCTCTAGGAGTGTACATACGAGTACAGTGTAGTCTTCGAGAGTTTGTTTGGTTGAATCCCACAGGGACAAACGTGATAATGAAATACCTGAATATAAAAGCGCGAAATTTCAAGACATTTTTTTTCGCAGCATTCACTCATAGGCCTCAAACTTGCGCCATGCCTGAAGAATTCGAAACGCAATCAGGGGATTTGCTCTGGCTACCAAAGAAGCATATTGTCTCGGAAATAAGCGCTCTATATCCGATGAACATGACGACGTCCTCGTTTCTCCACCGCAAATGAAATCAGAAAAATTGAATGAGGATAGAAAAATCGGCCTTATGTACCGCAAGTACAAGACTAGTAATGTTAAATTAGGACACATGGAACGTTGAAAGATGAGTACAATCTAACAAAAAGCGAAAATTTAACATGACCGCGATTCGCAATATTACTAGTGGGCTAAGTGGAGGAAGATATATGCGGTTCAGATGTCTAATCGATGAGACTGATTAAAAGCCAGTTTATTCTATGTTCCGAACTCTGCAACATAGTCTTTTTTAATAAGATCCTATGAGATTCTCAGTATGATGTTGCACTCGAGCAAGATAACGCAATCGCCCACAGCTTCCGCCCAGCTAAAAATTGATGTTTACCCCAAGATATAAATTGTACACTCTGATCGGCATATGACCACTTTTTCAACACATACGAATATCATTAAATAATTCCGACTGTGCAATTCCCCTCGGAAACCGAGTAATATAACTTTTTATCATACTAAAACGAAACCCGAGTATGGTAGTACAGTGTGTAATATAGACCTTTTGCCGAGGGTATGCAGAGAATGTGAGTGGTTCTCAGGGGAAGTGACCAAATAAACATGTGACCAGGCGGAATGCTTGCGAGTCGGAAGCACATGTCCAGTTCAGCAATGCTGTCTAGCAAAACACTCAAGAAACTACGGCAGTTAAGAGCTCCAAATTTTAGGACTTATTGCATCGTGAAAAATGCAAGTGATATAACATTCCACACAATTATTAGTAATGGTATTTCACCACTCTAGTCACAAATCTTGTCCCCAATGAAACCCTAAACGAATTCATCTCGGATTTTTGTGCTTGAAATCGAACAACATTCGTCGATTCAACCACTCCTCCTTGTTTTAATTATTGCTGAGGTATGCATATTTACTTTAGCACATCACTGCTTGGAATGATATTGCATTTTGTTAGTAGCAGGATATTACATAGACCACGAAATTATTCATCAAGCGGCAACATAGTCCAAATCACAACATTGCAAAACCGTCTCATCTCCGTTGCGAATTGTCAGCAGTTTGATTTAAATAAAGTTCACCTAGTCACCTTCCACACCTTGCTTTCATTTTGTACATGTCGTATAAGTATCACATAAATTCCATTGGTACGTGGTAGACAAGCAGTGGTGAGCCCGTGGGCTTGTGAACGAAGTTGCATTCGACAGCAAACATAATTTTTGAAATAGTTGCTTACTTACAAGTAGGTTGTTGATCTATGTGTACATTTTAATATGGAAATGTGGCTCACGGAGACAGATGTCGTGAACACGGTCCGCAGAGCCGGGCTGTGTTGACCATCTGCAGAGATGTCATCTATCGGTCGGAGTCAGCTGCTTTGCGCCAGCCGTCCGCAGCTATGCAACTCAGAAATGGATGGATGCCATATCAAATAATGAATTTCAACAAATCGTTGAGAGCCTTCATGGTTGTTTTTACAGCTTAGGCTTTCCCTCTAAATCCTTCTCCCCAGAATCGCATCCCACTTCATGCGCGGTGGATAAACACTGTAGCGGGCAGGTAGTGCGTTGCCATATTGGATTTGGTTCTGCAAGTATTGGTGGTGGTTGATGCAATTACTGGGCCTCGGTTTAAGTTGTTTTCCTCTTGTGTTGTCCATTTCACATTTTGTTGTGTGTGAAGCCTATCGGAGAGCACCATCCCTGTATATTACAACGCCACTCATGGTTGCTGAAATGAACGATGCACAATGCTTCTATAGTTCCTTAGTTGTGAGTTGGACCATGAAACCGCTTGATGAGTGATTTATTGATCCATACAATCTCCTAATACTAACAAGACATCAGTGAGATAAAATAAAAGTACGTGCCTCAACAATGACCGAACAAAGAAGGAAGGGAAAGCAACGGAACCAGTCGAACGGCCAAAAAACTTTCAAGTAAAAAGCATGCAGCACGATGCGCAGATCAAACAAAACGTGGGGATGGGATAGCCACTGTGATAGAACAAACAAGAGAGCCAGTACTTTCGGTAATAGACGCTAGGTTGCCAAGCCCATCTTGGGAAGAACGGGCAAAAATCCTGTTTGAGAGTGGGAGCAAAATAAAACTGACATACAGTTCTTCACTTGCGGGCGTCCAGTGTGCGCAAAAAGCGCATTCGCGACCGCTTATGATAAGATATATCATAGAGCAACTTGCGGGAAGGAGTGTGTACAACAGATCTTGTGAAGAAGAGAAATATATCTATGACTGAATATCTTTGCACGGATGACGTGTAATTTCGGCATAATTCCGGAAAGGAGTTCACCAGTTGAGCTTAGACTAATATCCCTTAACATACGGTATTGCAGAAATGAAACCATTGTAGCGAATACGAACCACTGGAAATTTTTGTCCTGGTATTTATGGGGCGACTTCATTGCGATGTACCTAACGGCCACAAACAAACACGGCGGCTGCCACGTATGCTAAAACGCACATAACCAACAGACTACTCGTGAGTACACATGCAATGATCAAAAACTTTTGCATCTTTTTGCCTTCTGTTCTGTCCAATGCAACCTCGTTCACAAGCCCAATGAGCCCACCACTGTCTGTCTACCACGTACCAATGGAATTTATGTAATACTTATACGAAATGTACAAAATAAAGGTAAAGCGTAGAAGGCGACTCAGCGGACAGGTTTCAAATCATCAAATCTATAACATTAGATCTACGATATACAATTCTCGGAAAAAACAACTGGAAGGATCATTTAATGACCACTAAAATATCTACTGAACTGTGAATGCAAAATTTGCATTTCCTTAGGAGGCAGTGACTATCTTTCTTCCTCAGTAACATGAGATTCTCAATTTATGTGAAGAATTCAGCGAAGTAAAAATCACCTAATATGTAGTGGTTAGGTTTTTTCAGCAGAACGGTTCGAGATAAATACAAATAGACGGATGGTTAACCCTTTCGTTTAAGAGTGATTAACCGCAGTACATATCCAGAATTTTATCACCTGGTTGTTTTCAGATTATTGAAAGCCATCCCGAAACGTTGGGTCATCGTCCCCTCAACCGAAAATGCTGA
>LUCM01002745.1:108799-136798 GCA_008360955.1 Fasciolopsis buskii | reverse complement strand
AAATGACCAGGAACCAGTTGGTATGGTTGATGTAACTATTCACTATGCGTTGAGAAGTTAATATATAGGTTTCTATATTCGTGGCCGTAGTTTCATGTTCGAATTTGCCAAAATTGATAGATATCGATTAGGCTTGTAAAATAAAGTATCCAAGTCTTTTGCCTTATTTTTTCTGGTGGGTATCACTTGGGTTCGTCAGAAACAAAGTGATTTCTACGGGCCAGTCCTTTGCATGAAGATAGGAGTTGATGGAAATTAAGGGCAAGGGTAATATTGAATGTTCTTTTAGAATCGATTTATTTGCGGGACCATGGGAATTCTCTAACCTTGGAAAAGGCCCGCTGGAATTTAGCAAGCTTGCAGTTTATTCCGTCATAATACGTTCTTTTGCGTGGTATACTTAAAGCGTGGAACGGAGTAACGGCATCAAAGCACTTATGCATGTTGTGGCATAACTGATCAGCGGCCGTTTGTACTACTGTTCATAAAATATATGGGTCCTAGTTTGAATTACAAACTAGAGAAATCAGGAGATTCCAGTCAGCTCTGAAATACGGCTTTGGGTTAGGTGAGGGGTCTTTATACGGGAGTTGCAATGTAAATAAACAGCTAACTGGCAAACGATCACACCCAGGTATACTAGATTCAGTGAACGTTTGAACGTTAGTTAAGCCTATCTTAAATATCAAGTCAAGAACATTGAGATTTCTTGTTGGATTAGTTACGCGTTGGGTCCAGGGGCCATGAAGGATGCTTTCAAGGTAAAGGAGCGAGTAATTTGAGTCGGAAAGCGTGGACCAGCATGTCAGGTGCACTGAAATATCCATGCAGAAGCATTGAACCTTGTAGGTCAGAATCAGTATTCACTAGTTTGGTTTTTATCAAAGAGTCGTTTTAGATAGAGCCATTGGGGTGACAGACACATCCAACAAAACGGTTTTATCGCCGATCTCAGCTTCAACCTAAACGTTATTTTGGATGTTGCTTAGCATGGTATCCTGACACAAAGTAGCTGGTATAGATTTTCTGACATAGAAAGGAAGCCTCCTCCACCGTGGGTTTCACGGCTTTTCCTGAAGAATTCATAGCCGGGAATTATTATAGCGTTTTCATGAGTGTGGTTATTTAGCCACGTCTCGGTGATTGGTATGAAATCAAAATTTGCCAAGAGTGTGGGGAGGAGGATGCGTTCAATTTTCCTAAGCATGAAGCGTGCATTTGAAAAAAGTGGCCAAAATTTTCCGGAAGAGCCCATGCCGCTGATCGGTATTTTGTGTGTGAAGCTCGATTTCTCGTTGGTCGATACCCTTGGAGGAGATCATTTTTATTTTCAACCATTTTTTCTCTTTTATTTGAAAGGGTGTTGCATCATTTGAGCGAGGAAGCGTCGGCCAGAGCAGCGTAACTGGACGTGGATGGTAAATGAACTGTCAGGCCCGTTCATCATGACATCTGGTGGGTGGTTAACTGGTGGGCCGGGGTAATGTAGTCCGTTCGCATTACATTCAATCTCACGGAACGTCGCCTCAATGGTCATGTTTGCCATTCAACGCTCGGTTACATAAGGAGAGTAGGGTTGGACATTTGCAGGGAACTTAGGGCATGATGGGAGTAGTTCGGAGACGATAATGGTTTTGACATAGACGGCATAGAGTTTTGAAGTGGGAGACTTCTCTGGAAATAAGAAAGGTATAGGCAATCAGAAGGGGCCTGTAATTTTGGTCCATGGTTCACATGGTCTCCGGGTTGGAAATAATTTTTTCCGTCGTATGCTGGGTGGCGCTAATTGAGTTTACGGCTAGGTGCGGTGGGATGGAGTGTTGCCTGGCGGTATCCGTGAAAGTTGGCGGGCTGATGCGAGTTAAGGTAAACGATTGTCCATATTGAGGAAATTTAGCATCTGTTGGGGCGTGTGAAAAGTGGAAACCAGTTACTTGGGAAAACGAGTCTTCCCTAGATATCTCGGTGGATCTGAGGCTCTGGGGTTTGCCAGTTTATCTAATAAAGTAGTACTGCTCAATCCTTTTACAAACTGTTCCCCTACTGGGAAGATTTCTAGATATTTCTGAATCTGTGCTATTCTAAGAGTTCGCAGGTCGACATGGAGATCATCCGGTTGGTTAAAAATACCTCAGAAATTTCCCTGTAAGACATTTTACCTCCTGATCGGATCGGCAGCAAGCTGCCATCTAGCCGGTCAAACAAGGCGACAATCCGCTTTCTTCGGACCACTCATATATCTTTTACAGTATGCTTTGGTGTTCCTTGCAAAGTGGCACTGAAATAAGTTTATCTTCATCTTTGGATCGCCGGTATCTTATTTTGCCTCTATCCCTAGCTTGACGGGTAACATGCTCATCGTTTATTATCCATCTTTCTTTTTAAGATCATATTGTTCTCTATTTTTGACGGCCGATGTAATGGCCAAAATTCGCACTTTATAATCTTCTGAAACAAACCCTTTAATCAGCCTCATTATTCCATACTTATTAACTGTCCACAATAATGTTCTCTGAATTATCGTTGTTCGAGATAACTGTTCTGGGTGAAGCAATCTGGGAATGTCTCCTTAGCCAATCTTCTGCATCACGTCGATGTTTCTCGTGGTGCGATATACCGAGACAAGTGCCACTTTGTAGCACTCATACGCGGACGTCTGTAAGGATTTGAAGTAGGAAGAGGCCAGTCGATGAATCCAAGGTGGATACTTGCCCAGGGCTGATGTAGCAGAGAGACTAAAACTTCCTTGCCTCCTCATCTCCGTTCTTCATTCATCCGATGCCGGACTATTCTTGTCAAACCCAATCTTAATAACGCTGGTTTTGGTCCTGGACTGTCATTTGATCGATATATCCACCTTGCCTAATTTTGTCATCGCGCTCTTTGGCTGGAATTATATTGCGGAAATTCGGGGAAGTCAAACATAATCTGGAATTGAAGCAGTTTCTTTTTGTTGCAGTCCCGTTTCATTTTATCACCTTGTTCGCTCTATCGCAAGCTTATTTCTGGCTGTCACGCTCAGGAAATTGTCTATTTAGCCTGACACAGTTCGCAGGAGCCCTTGTATTTCCTCAAACATCAGAACAGGGACTTTTTGCTAATTGACTTTAATTGAGTTATCATTGTACAGAAAATGTTTCCCGTGTTTTGGCCGGACAGTGTTTAAGCCGAATGTCAAAGTATGGTTGCGCAATATTTCATTTTAACTCATATCATTGTAGACTTTTCAACGTAATCTTGTCTTCGCTTGGGTACCGCATCAAATTGGGCTATTCATTGCTTTGAGGTTTTGAGGAGCTATCCAGAATGGGTGAAAAGTAATATTGGGTGAATTGGCTGTGAACCACTGATCGACTTTACTCAGACTAGGTCTCGTGCATTTGGTCTTTTAGGATGAGTCTGTATTGCTCTTTAGTCATGTTTTGTCCTTCATTCCTCTGTGGCTGAGGCGGTTATTAGCCATTTTCACATAGGCGAATAAAATACCATTGGTACTAATCGCTTTTGAGTTTGGGCAGTCAGGTTCCCAATGGTATCCTCTCGGTCTCCAGTCATAAGGCTCTCAATTCTTTGGTCAGACCACCTTGGGGACGTTATAATTGTTGACGGTCAGTTGATCCCGGCGTATGCGTCACTGCAAGATGGAATCGTTACTTAAGATTACCCAAGCTTACCGTACAATGGTACATCCTTGTATCCAAGTCATACCTGACGTGTCTCTCCTCGGACATTACTTCGTCTATCCCGTTGCAAATAGCATCTGGGGACATACTAATAGGTGTCAATTTTTCCCCGTTCACGGAAGCATCTATTCCTTGCTCCAGCGTGAAGCAGCCGTCTATGGTCTTCCTAACCTATCCTTGGAAGCAATCAGTAAAAGCGGATTGGCTTCACCCACTGCCAACCACGTTAGATTCAAGGGCGTTTTCAAACGGCTCCACGAATTTGCGTTAGTGATCACGAACTCGTCAACCATCAAGACGTCGACCCCGGGTAGGTTAAACTGTGAAAACTGGGAGTCACATCAGCACATTACTTACATTAGCTATTCAGGGCTTGTTCTCTACCTATCTTTTAGTAGCAGGTTGTTCTGGCTGATAAAAGCCGCTTTTCCGTTTTAGCTCAGCCGGTGACCCAGCAGCCTTTAACTTTTTTCCTAACTCGCCCTTTGTACTATTCCAGCGCAAGGAATGTAGCCTTGATATCACAATTTTAACCCCTGATGTTTATGTTTGGTTAAATGCTTGCCTTTCTGCTGCACATACTGTTGGCTGGTACTCTGTCTTTCAGTGCTTCTCAGAAAATCGAAAAGCGACGTCAGTGCACAAGAACAGCTAAGTCTTAGCGGCCCGATTTCAAACAGTGCTGACAAAAGTAAATTAGCACGTGAAGATGATATATTCAACATTCATGCATTAAAATTGGACTGTGAAATGCAGTTTGGACCGGATTTCAAGTGAGCCTCCTAGCTTGTGGTGGCCGGAAAGAGGTCAGAGGGGGTATTTTGAGACTGGAGTCAGCAATGTCCTCGAAAAATGTAATAATTTTCATAACACCGTTTGAGGCTTTCCTTACGCCCCCGTCAGACCACGGCTTTGGGGTTTAATCCTCATTCTTCAAAAAAGAACAGTTTTGAAAAGGTAAAACGAACAGCCTCAAGCATGTTTGAGGATCAATAACAGAAAACTTATGTACATGGGTTGTCTGGCTAGGGCTCGCTGCCACTGGAATGTCGAAGGGCTTGGGAGGTCTGAGTGGGACTTTCAAGTTGGATAAAATTTCCCTTGGATTTCCTCCCCACACCATTCTCCATGCGGAACAAGCCACGAGTACCTAGAAAGGTAGGAAGAAATTGATGGAGGTTCGCTACAGGCTGGCCAATACAGCGCATTTATTCAGTGACGGGGGTTCATGAACGGGATGCGTTGTGCAGATGTTCTGCTGTGAAACGCGCAGCCATTACATTTACGGTGGATTTGGAGCTCCTAGGGGCGACGTCAGCCAATATGTCCTCATTCAAAGAATTGTGACTTTGGACTTTTTCAACGGGTTTTGAAAAATTCATGGAGTAATTATTCCCCCGCTTTTGGCTTACCGAGTCCCGCTCCTTCACATGCCGTTATCAGGTAACCAACAGTTCCGCTTACGGCGTGTCTAATATGACAGTGCTGATTCACCACCAGTTCGATAAAGGAATTCCCACGTTTGTGGGACTTACTTCCGATCGGTGTTTCGGTGCGGCAGCCAAGTTGAACACACTATTATTATAAGAAACCAGCATCTACCAAAATATGTGCGGAGACGCCAAAATGCTGGTTCCTGACTGCTTGAAAGGACCGTAATCTCAGTCAATAACAAATCTCAGTCGCAAATCGCCAGAGACATGGTTCATTAAGAGACAGTCCCGTGGCTAATAGATGCAACTGTTTGGTACATGCTGCCTCCATTTTAAAGAAGAGAGCCGAAGCCTACGCAAGGTGATCCAAGTGAGGTCTAACTATAGTCTTGTGTTGGGGTATGAACACGCCGCATTTAAGGCATAACAAGGCAGACCCCCTTCTAACCCATTCATCCGTGGCCTACTGGGCTGCCGCGGCGCGCTGTTCCATCCGCTTAAGATCGTGCACGATTACTGTCCCATTGTCCCTCTTCCTGTCAAGGGCATTCACAGTGAACAGCCTCTGGTCGTACGATACCTCGAGGCTTCCGGGCTTCCATATGATAATAGGGTCTTATTAGTTTAAGAGCAAGCCTCAAATTTCAGCCCAATCTGAGACAGCCCTATATATCGGTGCCAAGGCCTTTCCTCACCCTAGATTCCCCTAGCTTGACACAGTCGGCAAGGAGAATGCTAGATGATTTTAGGGCTGAGACTAGATCATTTGTGAGGAGCACGAACAAGAGCAGCGCTAACGCCACCCTCTGCAGAATGCACAAACTGACTTTAAGCCAATCACCCATCTCTTCTACTGAGGTAAACTAACCCCTTAAAAGAAAAGCTGTCACCCACTGGGGTGCCTCCCCTCAGGTACCAAATGAATCTAACTTATTTACAAACTGTCAGCAATTCACCGAATTAGACGGCCTCATTCATAAAGCAGAGGTTAGCGAGAAATGCTACGCTGAGCCGGGCTAGGCAGTCAGGGCTCTGGTGTGCTTTAGGGTATGTAATCCCGGATTAAATTCTCCATCACCTTGCAGGAAATGCTAGTGAGCTTGCAGGTCTGCAGTTTTCCACCATGGATGTTGGATCTTCTTTATATATGGCTACAACTGCCGCATTGCTCCAGTGGTTTAGTGTTTCCCCTGGTCGATACGGAAATGGAATGGCTTTGGCACCTCGCCAGTGCTGTTGCCTGCAAACGGCCTTTACGAAGACGTCCGAAGTTCAACTCCGAAAATGTCTTCTTTCGGAATATAGAAAGCCAAAGTCAGCAACCAGTGTCTACAGTGGCACCAAAATGGAACCGACACAAATTAAAAATACAGGCAAAGTCCAATGGCCAGAGAGACTTGAAATGGAAGACTCCCAACAGAAGCAGAGCTCTCAGGAACCAACAGATCTCACGAAGGGTAAAACAAACACAGTCAAGCAAAGAAGGGACTGAAAGCAAGCCACAAGGCAGGCCTTAGAGGAGATTATGCTGGAGAATAATCGATTTTCTCCGAAAAAGATAGATCTGACAACAGCCCCGTGATGGCCGGATGAATACCATCTGTCCCAGCAAACGCGTTTTTGCTCAACTCTTCCAGTTTAATACGAGCATCTTCAGGCGCTATCAACGGTCCTCCAGTGATCAGTGATGTGGTATCCAGCACCAAACTCCCACACTTCTGTCAACTCCCTGGACGATACTAAAGTATCCTGTCAACGGGTCTGTCTTGACCCGGTCATCCATGATACTCTGGCCTACAATCTTCGGCGCACCAACTCCACTTGTTAGTGGTTTATTCGATTCCATGGAGGAGGAATACTTTTTAGTTTGTCACATGGCACACTGTCAGCTCGATCTCATACCTACATTTTCACCCAGGCTCAGCTTTGCTCTGCTGCTCCCAACTTTTCCGTTTTGCAGCAAGTTTCTACAGTTCCGCGGATTGGTATATGCTCCACAGTCAAGAGTTTGCCGCCCAATGGCCTTCGCGGTAGATGCTGTACATTAGTGTGAACTTAATTCGGGAAAGTGCATTCAATATTGCCTGTGAAGATTCCCTGGTTAGTCTTCGTTTTTCCTCCACCCAAGACCCCACCATCACCGGACATGAGTCTGTCAGTGGCATGCTGGAGGTTTGATAATTTTTCTCGGTGATTCCCCCTTCTTAAGTCTTCTGAAGTACCCTCATCAGCGAATATCGGTGGCTTGTGGTTATCTTTCTTCCTCTCAAGGGCTGAAAGGCTGTTGCTAGAAGCAGACCATTGCGATATAACTTGCAACCGAAACACGGCGGTAACCTTCCAATCTGCTGGACTAATGCGGAAGCTAGGTTATTTCACTCTTCTTCTGGTGACAGATGATCTCAAGTAATCGAGCTTTTATTGGTCGACAGCCGGTGCAACTTACCCCGAATTTGAAGAACCACTTGTATATGTTGTCCTCCGGAGCTCCTGGGTGGATTATGTGGAGGACCCTTGTAGAACGGGTTGTCCTACCGCGCTTCTCGCATTACTTTTTGCTTGCCCTTAACTTTTGTGACGTCTCCCGCGTCACCATTACTCGCCCCCATACGATTGGAATACTAGCAACCCTTACACTTGACCGGTACAAGGAAAAGACTGTTGGAAGCGATGGCAAGTTGGGTATATTTTGACGGGAGCTTGTCAGCGGGGCGTGGTAGAGCAACGCACAAGTGGCGACCGCGCTTGGCGGTCAACGTTCGGTTAAACTAGCTATCCGGAGGAACAAGTACATGTTCCACTACATCCTACCCGATACCGGTTGAGAAAATCCCCTTCCTGCCCGACCTGGTTTTCACCGGTTAATGCTGCCAAATCGACCTGGTCAAACATCTGTTACCACTTGGCCGGCATGGTCAACTGTTTCTAAGTTATAGCTTCATTGGCAGACGGTCATCCTTATCTTCGTTGTCGGGAATAGTCAGGTTTTTTACAAGGGCCGACTTTGACTTGAGCCCTTTCCCCAGCCCAACTCTGGAACTCGAAGTCTCTGATGATACCATGGCTAAGAAGCTCGAAGAGCTCAACGTAAGAGCTGACAGCCAACTGTTCCGAGGAATCGGAGCTTCAAGCACTGGAAAAGAGCCCATCCCCATGCACACCAGGAGTCTGTTCCATAGATACCACCTAACAGGCCTTACTCAGGACGCGACAAAATTTAAACCAATCCGCAACCTATGTAGGTCCGGGGTAAGGTGGTACACAAAGAGCATGAAAAAAGGCCGTCCTCACCAGAGCTCCATCCAACAAAGCATTTTTCTTTCATTACGTGCGAAGCCTAAAATACACACCACCAATCCCATTAGCTCTTGAGGAAGTGCCACCATCACATCTCACTCACCGCGACAAAAGTTCCAGGTCACACTTCAGTAGATCCCTTAGCTCCAACCGAAAAATCCCCACCCATAACTTTGCCCTATACCGATAGCAAACACAGCTGCACTACTGTTTGCACGAGTGCAATTACCCGAGACTTCCGAAATCTAGATCCACATTGCCCCACGGGCCTGACATAATCCATTTCAGTGCAGTATAAACGGCGGCGAAGACGATAGCAACTTCCTCCACTTACTCCTTCCAGCGGCATGTCTACAGTAGAGTCTTCCGCAAATTCTGGAAGATAGCTACCATTAAGCCTATTTTCAAGAAATGCATCCGACGTTTTTCTTCTAGCTACCGGACAGTTAGTTTAACCGGTATCTCAAGCTGTGTTCAAAAGCGGTCCGGAGGACCCTCTACTCCACCACCTGTGTTCAAATATCTCAACCCGTTCCTGACACGGTTTTCTTCCTGCTAGATCATGCATCCGTAATTTACTGACCCTTATGGGCGAAGTCCAGGTTTCATATGCCATCTTCGTTGACTTTCCCAAGACCTTCGGCGGGGTTCCTCATGATGCACTTCTATATAGGCTGCGAAGCTGTGGTTTTCAGTCCCGTGCTGGAAATTCCTCGCAGCGTTCAAACCGGTCGAAAATCAATTCTGAATGGAAAGAACGCTTTCTCAAATGCAGCGTTAGTTACCACGGTGATGCCACAAGGCTAGGTACAGAGGTTTCTTCTCTTATTTGAATACATCCGCCACCTCCCTGAAAGCCTGTTCGCCAGAAGCACCCAGCACTTGAACGACGTAACCTTATGACGTCCCAATCTGGAGCATTTGCAGCCGGCCATCGACAAAGCCAGACGACGACAAATGCGTTTTGGCTAAGGCAGACCAATTCATTTTCCCCATTGGCGGGTCTGCTGCCTTGGCCGACAGTAACAAAGTACCATGTTTTCGGCTAGGCAGTGCCTCTTCTTTTTCTCGTCAATGCCACATTACCAATAAGACGGTGTTCTGCGCCCCTTGACCTACAGCTCCGTCGTGCGTGTCTCAACTACCGAATTCACGGTGATCTGTGGGACGTTTCTTCGGTTCCTTATGGAACACGGGACCCGTAGAGTACAAACAGGCCTCGTCGGGAATCGGAAAGCACTGAAAAGGGGCTGGAGGAACTTTACCAAAATCGGTTTGGGAATCACACACTTGCCTTGCACTTCCCGTTTCACGAAGCCGGACTGCTTTCCTCTGAACTTGAGACGACCCCGGGCGGTTAATTTGGTGTCATCGCTTCATATCGGGCCAAGCAGCGAGATACTTCGAACTCTTCCCTCCCTCGTCAATTATGGCCCACTCCGGAAGGGTTTTCAAGCCAAGGCCTTCTACATCCCTAAAAGACAGTTTCTTTACTCACGTGGGGATGCCATGTTTTGTGCGCTGTCTGAGCAAATCGTAACATCAGTGATCAGGTTAGTTTTTGGAAAAAACTGAACATTCATCCGAAAAAATTGAGGCTCACCAGCACAGAACAGTTATACCTTTCTCTGTGCTCAGCTGCTGTTTTAGTATGCCATTGTCACTAGCGTGACCTTCCTTAACAAAGCATCGTGGATGACGCCCCATCCTCTTAAGTTTAGGCTTTTCAGTCAGTAGTCTCCCTTCCAGACTCAATAGAAAGCCCACAGGCCCAGAACGGAGGAACTTACCTGTCTGGAGACGACAAAGTACTTCAGATTTGCATATACTTAGAAGTTCTTAGTGCACAGATTGATACGGGAATCGACATTGTTCAGTTCGATTGCACAGGACCGCAGTGAACTCAACTGTAAATGGAGCATCCCTTCTCGGATGAGGATATCCGTTAGTCTTCCGGCTACGTTTCAGGAGGCCTTGTCTTGCCGGTCCCGGCCTTTGATCCACATTTCTGCAATGGCGAATACAGAGACATTACGTAAAGCAGCGGCTGCAATAAGCTGGGACCACTTATGTCAACTACTGCACAAATCAGAGGAGAGTGTTGCACACATGCCTTTTCGGCCAAATCTGCTACTTCTGATTACTGCGGCCTGGACCTCAGACACAGTGTCCGAGGTGTTACTTGGTTTTTTGCCCCGACGTTCGGTCCCGGGGCGGGCCACTAATGGCAACAGGTGCATTTTAAGCTCTATTAAAAGTTGCTTACGTTCAACTTATACGCTTGTCGGTGTGCTGCTGTCTCCCGGCCCAATGCTTGTTGTCGAGGTGTTTATCCAGTAACGCCGATCAGCACATGAACACCTACGCTGTTGCGTGCTTCAGTGTAGGGATCACCTCCAGTGCTCCAGCTCTCACTATTTCAGCACGATGGTTTTTTGGAAAATAAGAAGGTTCACAACCGGTTTTCTTTATGCTTACAAGCCTCGATCCCGAGCAGCACTTCCACACTTCAGGTCCTGGACTGAATACCGGAAGAATTAAAGCGAAATTAAAATGTATTGCGGGCCAGCTGGCCTTCAAGGTCGAACACCATCTTCCTGAACCGCGTGGTGCAATGAGCGTTTCTGAAATTTCTTTGATAGGTTGTCGAATCAGCATAATATCAAAAGCTCAGATCCGATATGAGGGTTTCTTGCACTCTGTTGACTGTGATACACCCAATGAACCGGTCATCACTCTTTCTAAAGGTTTGTGGAGTACAGAGTTTAGCAGACATTTCAGTTTGGTCCTTTGGTACTGAAGATCGTCCCTGTGAGCGTCCGGTGGCCCCACGGAATGAAGAGTACGACCAGGTGGTTTTCCGGGGTAGGGACTTGGAAGATGTTCGCTTGGTCCAATCGTCTGTGTTTCTAAACGAGGACTCAGCTATCGTCAGTGCTGCACCGGGGGTTTGTTCTGCTTGCTGAAATTATTTTCTCTAGTCAACTATTCCACAGAGCAACTCCGTTAAACCAGGAGAAACAAAAAAAGAAGGTAGGAATGTGTTTTTTCTTGGTGTTCGTCACAGGTGTCCGATGAGTGCTCATTGGTTAAACTCGTGTGGGTAACGAAATCAGATAAGATACATAGATGCAATAACGAACTGCTTAGTGTCCCGATTTTACACATCATCCTCCAGCGTTTAACAAAACGGTAAGCCTCACTGGCCGCTGCCTTTTCCCAAGAGTTATACGGTTCTATACAAAGAGTGAATATATGAAGGGAACAGGGAGTGGACCTACACAGGCGGGAAAGGACAAGAATGCTGCGGTAGCCAACACACGGAACACAGTCTAACTGTAAAAACGCACTTCCCCAATCATTCTGGTTCGACAGAAAATGACAACACGACCCCCACCGTTCACGGTTCACTGCCATATTCTTCAGCGTCTCCAGCCAGCCAGTTCACGGGTCTTTCGAACTCCAACCGCAAACACGAAGATGTGGGACACCTACTTTACCTAAGTTCGCCGTACATTTTCTCATTACACGTTGCCACGCCATCTGTTAATCTCCAGATGGCTTCCTCCACTCTGTGGGAGGAACCCAGAATAGGACACGATATGGTAGACGAGTGTTCGCCATACGCAATACGTGACCCAACCAGTTCAGTCTAATAGGTTTCATACGCTGATATAAGATATTCTCAGAATGGGCACCTAGTACTAGATTCCTGACCTTCATATTACTCACTTGGTCACTCCATGTAATCCTAGCCACACTACGTAGACATCGGTAGGCGAAAACCTCTAACCGACGGACGTCTCCGACACACTCCACGTCTCGCAACCATACAACAGAACTGAGCGCACTGCGGCACAGTGCGAACAACCTTTCAACTTCAATGAAATATCAGTCCGACGCCACAAGTGTTTCAGTCCAGCGTAAGTTGCTCGAGCCTTGGATATACGCATGTCTACCTGCACTGCCGAGCTACCATCGTTCGACATGCAGCTACCAAAATAAACAAAACGG
Source organism: Fasciolopsis buskii (assembly GCA_008360955.1). Lineage (NCBI taxonomy): Eukaryota > Metazoa > Platyhelminthes > Trematoda > Plagiorchiida > Fasciolidae > Fasciolopsis > Fasciolopsis buskii. The sequence continues at coordinate 124,371 of LUCM01002745.1, read as the reverse complement.
TTTACAATCGTTAGTTCCTCTCCGTTCAGCACCAAGTTCGGCACCTCGTCCATGACGAAGTTGAACAGGAATGGATAAATGGGACACCCTTGTCGAACGCCACTGGTCGTTTCGAATGAGCATGATAGTTCACCGTATGCTCTCACGCGACCATAGATATGCGGCGGTGCGTGTGGCGCGTTTTGAGTAACTGCCGGAGAGTGAATATCTGGTCGATGCGACCTCGACCTGGCCGAAATCCTACCTGTTGTTCGCGGATATTACTCTCGCGAATCGGTGTCAAACAACGCAGCATTATCGAGGCTAACACCTTAGTAACTATCGGAATTGAACTAAGCCCACGATGATTGCTGCAGTCATTCCGTGTACCCTTCTTGAAGATGGGTATAATCAGTGACTCACCCGACGATAACGGAATACATTCCTCGTTCCATATATCAAGAATCAGGGAGGTGTAATTTCATCAAAGCTTCCTCTCCCTTGCGGTCAGGTTTTTGCTAGAAGGTTTTGCTTGAGATCCCTAATTGGTTCTCTGCTTAGCGGCTGGACACCCTAGCAGTACCCGTCTATCAACCCCCGTGAGTTTCACACCTGCTCGTAAATCCATACTGCATCGGTCGTCGCGCAGGATAATCAGAACTGCGCTGCCCATTGCATCGAGCGCAGGTGGGGTGGGTATTGATAAGTATGCTGCTGCTCACAGTTCCTTCCCTTTTATTGAACTTGTGTCTTCTATCTCCAACCTAGTCTGTTTGCCCCTTCTGCCTACCCATAGTATCACCACTGATCACAACCCCATACTCGTAACGATTCATAGTGCACCAAATGGTTTTCAGTCTGTTAGCTCACATTTTCTCAAGCCTCGTCAGCCTGTGAATCTCGGTTCCTTCAAAGGCTGACATTGTAGTGGTGGCAGGTGATTTTAATGCACAGGTTGGAAAACTGAGTGCGTCGGGAGTCTGTTTAGGTGAGTGGTGCGCCTTGCCTGCTCGGCGAACAGATAACGGGGAAAGACTTCTCCATTTTCGTGTGGACAATCAGTTATTCCTGTCTGGCGCAAATTTTCGGCACACTTCGCGCCACAACGACATGGGCCTCTAACTCGATAGGTGGCCTGAGTCAGATCGACCATATCGCAGTTAGCTACTGTTGGCGCGGTTCTGTCCAGAACTGTGGATCGTACTGGACCACGTACGTAGAATCGGACCATGCGTTAGTTTTAATGCTATTTTTCTGTAGCTCATTGGCTATCGACGAAGGCCACAAACCCGACTGGCCGTGGAGCATGTGTATCTCGTCTATTCGCAACAGCTATGAACAGAAACTATCCGCGGAACTAAGAAGCTCAACAAGCAGTGGGATCAAATTAAGCAGGCGATTCATTTGACAGCAGATTTCGCCTTTGGTCCGGGATCTAGCGTTCATCAAGGACACTGCATCTCGCAAGGGTCGTTTGGTCTAATAGAAAAAACGCTAGCTCCCAAATTACAAAAGGTGAATAAGTTGCGTCGATAGTTGCAGCGTCAATTGACGATAAGCATTAAGAATGACCGTGAAAACTGGTGAGTTAAGGTAGCTGAAAAGACGGAAGTAGCATTCAATTCAGGTAACAGTGAAAGACTGTTTGAGCTTATACGCGACACCGATGGGCGGCGAACTTCGGTTAGTGAGGTGTGCGATAGGAATGGAGAGCTCACCCATATTAAACTACAAAGGCTGGACCGTTGGGCAGAGCACTCCAGGGATCAGTTTAACTGGCCATACGCTAACGTACTTAGGCCGACGTCTGCAGCTGCGAATCCTTGGGAGGTGTCTCTTGACCCACCAACAGGAGTGGGAGTGCAGTCAAATACTTGGCTTCCGGAAAAGAGAAAACCCTCCAGTCCTGGCGACCTTCCCCATATTTTTTTAAAAATCGCGTGAGGAAGCTCTGGTGAAATCACACCTTGCTTCATGATATTTGGAACGAGGAATGTATTTCGTTATCGTGGGGTGAGTCACTGATTGTACTCATCTTGAAGAAAAGCACACGTAATGACTATAGCAATAATCAGGGTATTAGTTTAATTCCGATAGTCACACAACGAGACTACACCTTGATGTAATGTGACGGCTTGCGTGCCTCCATGATCCAACGAGCTACACAGAATGACTTATCTCAAGCCGAAGATCCAATCATGCCTGGAAGGTCAATGGGTAGAGGCCTGACGAAGTAGACTCCTGGTCCTCCAAGTTGGGGGTTGATCTGAGTTAGCAGCTCAGTCGGAAAAACGAGTGGAAGACTAATTGATCCAAGTAGATGGGCGCCCACTCAGCTGTACCCCGCTGCCTTGCGGTCAGGTTCTTGTCAGAATCAAAGGCTTTGGTTGAAAACCCTAATCGTTCTTCTGCTTAGCGGCTGGACTCCCTAGCAGTACCCGTCCATTATTCCCCATGAGTTACACNATTTGGAACGAGGAGCGTGTCCCGCTATCGTGGGGTGAGTCACTGATTATACCCATCTTCAAGAAGGGTACACGGAATGACTGCAGCAATCATCGTGGGCTTAGTTCAATTCCGATAGTTACTAAGGTGTTAGCCTCGATAATGCTGCGTTGTTTGACACCGATTCGCGAGAGTAATATCCGCGAACAACAGGTAGGATTTCGGCCAGGTCGAGGTCGCATCGACCAGATATTCACTCTCCGGCAGTTACTCAAAACGCGCCACACGCACCGCCGCATATCTATGGTCGCGTGAGAGCATACGGTGAACTATCATGCTCATTCGAAACGACCAGTGGCGTTCGACAAGGGTGTCCCATTTATCCATTCCTGTTCAACTTCGTCATGGACGAGGTGCCGAACTTGGTGCTGAACGGAGAGGAACTAACGATTGTAAACCGTTTTGTTTATTTTGGTAGCTGCATGTCGAACGATGGTAGCTCGGCAGTGCAGGTAGACATGCGTATATCCAAGGCTCGAGCAACTTACGCTGGACTGAAACACTTGTGGCGTCGGACTGATATTTCATTGAAGTTGAAAGGTTGTTCGCACTGTGCCGCAGTGCGCTCAGTTCTGTTGTATGGTTGCGAGACGTGGAGTATGTGTCGGAGACGTCCGTCGGTTAGAGGTTTTCGCCTACCGATGTCTACGTAGTGTGGCTAGGATTCCATGGAGTGACCAAGTGAGTAATATGAAGGTCAGGAATCTAGTACTAGGTGCCCATTCTGAGAATATCTTATATCAGCGTATGAAACCTATTAGACTGAACTGGTTGGGTCACGTATTGCGTATGGCGAACACTCGTCTACCATATCGTGTCCTATTCTGGGTTCCTCCCACAGAGTGGAGGAAGCCATCTGGAGATTAACAGATGGCGTGGCAACGTGTAATGAGAAAATGTACGGCGAACTTAGGTAAAGTAGGTGTCCCACATCTTCGTGTTTGCGGTTGGAGTTCGAAAGACCCGTGAACTGGCTGGCTGGAGACGCTGAAGAATATGGCAGTGAACCGTGAACGGTGGGGGTCGTGTTGTCATTTTCTGTCGAACCAGAATGATTGGGGAAGTGCGTTTTTACAGTTAGACTGTGTTCCGTGTGTTGGCTACCGCAGCATTCTTGTCCTTTCCCGCCTGTGTAGGTCCACTCCCTGTTCCCTTCATATATTCACTCTTTGTATAGAACCGTATAACTCTTGGGAAAAGGCAGCGGCTAGTGAGGCTTTCCTTGCTTTTTAGCGCTGAGCGAGGTTGATGGTGTTGTTTCAACACTTTCCTTCTGTCACGCCTGCTAGGTTAATTCCGTTTTCTTCCTCAGGTGGTTCTATTGCTACCATCGTGTTGAAAATCGAATTCCCCCCTGATATTTAAACATTCTGGTTGTGCGGGGAAGATGAGACATGGTCTACTGCTCTTGCGCTTCTTGATGGAGTTTAATTGAGGGTCCTTCGGTGGATGGATGATGCCTCCCTGATCTAAAACCACCTGCTCATCGCCGGAAAGATGCTCCACTGACTTTCTTCTTGTCATTTTTTTCAATTTTTTGTTGCTTGGATCATGCTGCAACAGTCCCCCTCCCCTTGACTCGTACTTCTCTTATTCAGTTGATCAGTCACTGTTGACAGGTCCTCATCCCCTGATGTCGGACTTCTTTATTTCCTGGATTGCGGAGCTTTGGAATGCGTTCTCCCCGTATATCCGGCTGCCTCCTATCTTTGACGTTCTGAAACCAGAGTCAAGAGACGGAGTCTTGACTGTTCCTCACACGCATTCGCTTCAGTGTTATGGGGCTTTTCCTTTTTTACTGTAAAGTACTTTGCGCACTGACTCAGGCCTTTGATCGGAAGACAGTTTGCAGGACCTCGATCCATTGAGAGCAGGCGGCCGGAAACCCGTTTCGTTGTCCTTTTGATTGTCACATTGGGGTCCAACGCATCCAATGATATTAGGGAATCACATTTCTGAGAATTTCCATGGGTACACTTCTACTGTCGTACATTTTGTTCACCGAAGACAAGGCGTTGTAGCCTTGTTAAATGGTGGGCCACACTCGTCACAGTGCAGTGCCACGAAAGAACTGTTGCATTGGTTCTTAGAACTTTCCAGGCGAAGCTCACTAAGCTCCCAACACTACTGCTGTTTGCCCGGGCCCGCTCATTTGATTTGTGCGAATCTACCTTGTTCACGGCTAGTCACCGATATTGCGGCGGTTCCGCTATCTGCAACCTGAGATAAGACAAGATACAGATGTACTGTTCTCTCGTACAAAAAAGGGTTTGCCTGTTAAGTTACTAGAAAGTAATTAGCCTTCCTAGATTTCTCTGTTACACGATAAAATATGCGCCTCTGAAATGCTTGGGAAACTGACTGGAAAGTCTCGTAATTCGTGCTTTCATAACTACGCCTCTGGGGCCGTCGATTGCAGGCGCGACTAGTGCGTTTTTGGGATTAAACTCTTGGAAAACAGTTTACATACTCTCTGTGGCCTATTCAACTAAAAAAATAGTAAAAATGTGTCAAGCCTTCTGGTATTATTTCTATGGTCGTGCCGCCCTATAAAATGTTGTCACGCAGCTAAGGTATCGCACCGTTTTAAGCATGCTTAAGGTAATAGTCGTTTTCGCTCTCCTTAATGTCTAAAAATTTGCTGGTAAGCTCCATTATCTTTTCCTAGGACGACATATGTTGAACTAGTTATACCTTTTTAACTAAGTAATCCGTGATTTCTATAATTTCATTATTTCCAGACAATCGAAGTCGCGATCGTTTATCTCTATTAACCGGGGCCACAGACGGACCAATAGACACATCACAATCCGTATCTCGGGATGGACTCAGTCAACAAGTTAATCGACCAAACCCCCTGGCATTCCATCAGCCCACCGGCGGAACAAGGCCGGGGCCTATAGGTACCCTCCAGTCAGATTCAGCGCAGGCAGCTGATACTCGGGGACCCAGGCCTTTTGGGGATGGTCGAAGTGATGGGGATGTGGTGGGACTGCCTAGGAAGCTCGATTTCTTTAATCGTCTTACATCAACGAATCCTCCAGAAGACTCCAGTACTCACCGTACTATTCTTGGCTCAAGTCCTATGTTTGGTTCCTCGCAAAACTGGGGTCATCGGGATACTAGCAAAACTAGAAATGCAAACATTAGTGGCACCATGTTTTGTGGCACTCCGGCAAACTTGGCACAAAGTTCCGTTTCTAACCAAGACGGATTTCGACCTCGTCGCGGCGGATTCAACAATCAGTGGGTTGGAAACCAGCGTGGTGTAAGGTATTCTCAAGGCGGATACCATCGCCGTGGTTCTCGCCAAGGCGGGAACTTCGGATGGTCTCGGGTGCTTCCCGGGTTGGCTGCTACTAACGAACCGACATTTTCTGGTGAATATGATTATGAGAAAGCAAATGCTGAATTGGCGGTGGAGTTGGAAAAGATTAGTATATCTGTGGTAATTTTTTCATTTTGATTTTACTGCGTTTAGAAGTCTAATTCGTCGGTGGATGGAGATGCGAATAAAGATGAAAGTGGAAGCTCCGCCACAGAAGGAGATTCTGCCTGTTATAACCAGTCAAAATCGTTTTTCGATACACTCAGTTCTGAGATGATGGATAAAGCCAATGGGTAAGTTCCCTTTGCTTCTGGAACATGATTCCTCGCTTTGTTCTGATCCCAAGGCCATTGTGATGGCCACATGCGGCTCGACTGCTGCATAATGTTCCCGTTCTTTGTCACTGATTGTTGTCGAGGTCATCAGAGCACGTTGTTGCGAGGTCAATGGTGAATGCCTATACAGATGTACCTGTGACTTTGATATCTTTGTTCCAATTCGTAAGAGTCGTTTGTTGTCCTTTGTGTCCGTCCGTTTCTTCAGGTCTTCGGACTGGGTAGGCTATTCCAGGTAGCACTTTAGTTCAGGTAAGCTCATAAGCAATCTTATCGCATCGCTGTGTGCCGTGGAAATGGTATATTCCATTGCCTCTAAGGCCAACAACCCCGACAGATAGAGACAACCATACTTTGAATTGAGAACATTAAGAAATCAAATGAAGTCTCAGTGGGCCGTGTGTTCCAACAGATTGCATCACCCTCATGGTTTTATTTTTATCTCTAAATATTCCTCGTCAGTCAAAGAACGTAGCCTCTGCGGTGCCTTTTGGACTGATGCTTAGATTCAGTCGCTGTCCGAGTCACGATGGTTTTGTATTTGTGTTGTGGGCTGCACTTGATTGTTTCTTTGTGTATACCATTTCCATCACCAACGTGTTTGAGATTCACTTTGACGGCACAGTCTTTCTAGCGGTTTCGTCTAATAAGACTTTTCATTCACTCGGGTTTTCACAACGGTCATCTATTTTCTCATTAGGGTGAACCCCCAAGGAATGAATAGGCGTGATGAACGTCTGCGCAATTCGGCCACTTTTGGCACGGCTGTCACGCAGCTTCCTCGCCGCGGTGGTTACGGACAGCATAGATACGGGGGTGCCGGTGGATATTCTGGGTACAATTACGGGCAACGTAAACCGAATAGCGGAGGCTACTGGCGATCCGGCCGGAACAACAGTTCTCCAAGAACTACCGCCGGTCATAGTGTTCCGATGACTGCGGCCAGCAATGTTACTTGATCTACGCTGTTCTGCCATGCGTTTGTAAACTATGTTTATAATTGCCCCCTCCTCTCGTACCCATTCAGTGATTTCTTCAACCATATTCTCCATTTTTCACAGTGTTTCTTTGCCTAATGGCCTATATATTTTGAATCTTATCGTGGAACCCATACGTGAAAGAAGCACACATCTATGGGTACATCACATTGTTGATAGGCTATATGCTTCCTGTTAGGGACGTTGACGGTTGTATTTGTTCACCGTTGTGGGGTTTGCTTAATGCATTTCATGTGTCTACTGTTGATACCGCATCTTGGTGACTTTCTTCACACCATTCTTTTCCGTCCGGAAAACTAGCGACCGCTGGACTGTCCTGTCATTTTCTTTCATACAACGAGAAAGTTTGTAAAGTGTAGTCAGCCTGACTTATTTAATACTCCACAAATCTTTTTTGTTAGGTTTTCGTCAGTCATCATCTGGGAGAGAGACTGATCGACTAGCGCGTTGTTTTTTCTCCAACGTTCGTTAGGGTTGACCTATATGAGGAAAGATTATAAATTAGCTATTTTCTAATTATAGTCGTTACTTTGGCGCTCGTTTCACTTATGTTTGGATCGATTTCTGTGTTTCGTCTCTTATCGGTATACTCGTCTTATGAACTGTTATTGAAACAACCAACTTAGAGATGAGTGGACCGCAACCTTATCCTAGTCTGATTATGCAGGTATGTTAGCTTAGGCATAAAAATTGTTGAAAGAAAACGACAGAACGCAAACACGACAGAAATTCATAACACTATCCCCAGCTGAGTGAACTGGTAGCTTAGTGAATAAAGAATTCCCTCTTTATTACTGGTTAAACTTCCCCAATAAGTTGATTAATTGTTTTTAATCACTATCCGACATTCATAATTTGCTAAAGATTTCCACCGAAGCACTAATTTGGAGAGCTGCGGAGCCCACATTCTTATCCATAAGAGAGGTCAGTTTGACATTTGTTTCATTTGTCGAGAGTTTATGCATATTCATATAACCTTAGTGTAACTATTCCAGACGACGGGTCTGAGAGTTGGTTGTCTTAAGGGAAATATATATTGACTGCTGTTTGTGCATACTGAGCGATGCAAACTGCCTTTCTACGAAAGAATCGTATTTCGAAAAGCTTTCCATGAATGAAACAGTCCTCTGGTCGGAAAAAAGTCGGACAAGTTGTCTAGTTGACAAACTTGCAATAGAAACTTGAAGTGCTACTATGGCGCCTCGTTAATTACACATAAGAGCAAGAATTGAGTGCAACCAATCTTGAGTTATGCGCTCTCATTAAGTAGTGTCCCGATTTTCTGATTTCAATAGCAAGTTTATGATTTTCCACATTTTCCGTCTAGTCTCTTCCGGAACACTCGCTTTAATTTATCGAGTTGTACGCCTATGGATGACAAGAACTGGAATTCTACGGGCAAGAAAATGGCACCGCGGTCAGAACGAAGGGGAATGCCAGATCGAGAAGACAATAAGATAAAGCAATGGATAGCTAAAAAAGAATGAGTGTCGGCGAGGAGCAGAAGGGAATTGAGATTTATCAGTCTTTGGCAAAGGATACTTTTCACGGGCACCAAGAGATACGCTCTTGTAATCAACGTTGGTTTTTCCGAAAGACTGAGCGACTTTACGTAGCTTCCTAACGAGTGTCTGGTAACACTAGACCGTACATTTCCAGTGCAGAGTGGTAGTTTCTCACAACTGACAAAACGGACCATGCGTGTGATGTACTTATTAAGATGACGCATTGCGTAGGTGCTGTAAGTCAGTTTATGCCACTACAAAAACAATAGCCTGTGAAGCGTATGGGCATCTTTATCTGCTATGCGAGTTGTATTTAAAGGGTGTCGAGTGTGGATTAGTGATGATTTTGAGGTCGGTACTCAACAGGTAGTATATCTGGAACCTCTGCGATGGTACTAGTCTTTTCAGTTGCCGAGTAAATTTCCGTCGGAGGCAGCATTGATAAGGAAACTCTTCATTGTGTTCGATCTCCATAGTGATATCACCTCTATCGGCTTTTGTGGTTGTGGGCCGATTTGTCGATGGTCCTCGGTTCGTCTCTAACGTGTTGAATTCTCCTGTCATCGTACTCTGGACCGAGGATATTTTCGTCATGCACCAAAGGAGTGCGACGGAATTAGTATGACCATTCTCAAGTTCGAAAGGTGGCGTGTAACTTTTTCTCCACGCGTTTGGTGGGGTAGACTGTGGAGTTATTACCGTTCAGATGTTTTATTGTCCCAGTCATCACCTTTGCCGACTGGATAGTCTTACCGATTGTTGTCTCGCGCACGTTCGTGAGCCACTCTACTCGGCGTACAGTAGACCTATACTCAATCGTCGGGATTTCGGATGGATCTACATCTTTTGCTTCTGCCTGAAACGAATAACAAAGCGCTTTCTAACGAAATTGCCGATTGCCTGCCTTTAATTGGTTTTAATTCAATTTAAGAGTGCACATTGGAGTTGGAGGTCAATATCGATCCAGTCAGGTCACGCCTTAGATTGTCACATCCTTGGATTCTGTCGAACGCATTGTGGGTTCACAGTGTATTTCAACCGTTAGATTGCATTTCTCACATTGAATTCAAGAAGACTAACTCCCAGCTATCTCAATCCTCGCATACATCGTGTTATAGGTTTCTTCTGATACTTGAAAAGTCCACAAAAAATAGAACGCTTACTTCAGTCCCAATAGTACGCACACGGGGTAACGGATTCTCGGTTCCGTGAAACTATCGAAAAAGGATATGCACTGCATACGTATCTCAACATATTAAGGTCAAAATGCATATCAACCCAAAGAATTCATCGATCAGATCTAACCTGTTCATCATAATCGTTCAGCGTTAAACAGCAAGGAAAGCCTCACTAGCCGCTGCCTTTTCCCAAGAGTTATACGGTTCTATACAAAGAGTGAATATATGAAGGGAACAGGGAGTGGACCTACACAGGCGGGAAAGGACAAGAATGCTGCGGTAGCCAACACACGGAACACAGTCTAACTGTAAAAACGCACTTCCCCAATCATTCTGGTTCGACAGAAAATGACAACACGACCCCCACCGTTCACGGTTCACTGCCATATTCTTCAGCGTCTCCAGCCAGCCAGTTCACGGGTCTTTCGAACTCCAACCGCAAACACGAAGATGTGGGACACCTACTTTACCTAAGTTCGCCGTACATTTTCTCATTACACGTTGCCACGCCATCTGTTAATCTCCAGATGGCTTCCTCCACTCTGTGGGAGGAACCCAGAATAGGACACGATATGGTAGACGAGTGTTCGCCATACGCAATACGTGACCCAACCAGTTCAGTCTAATAGGTTTCATACGCTGATATAAGATATTCTCAGAATGGGCACCTAGTACTAGATTCCTGACCTTCATATTACTCACTTGGTCACTCCATGGAATCCTAGCCACACTACGTAGACATCGGTAGGCGAAAACCTCTAACCGACGGACGTCTCCGACACATACTCCACGTCTCGCAACCATACAACAGAACTGAGCGCACTGCGGCACAGTGCGAACAACCTTTCAACTTCAATGAAATATCAGTCCGACGCCACAAGTGTTTCAGTCCAGCGTAAGTTGCGCGAGCCTTGGATATACGCATGTCTACCTGCACTGCCGAACTACCATCGTTCGACACGCAGCTACCAAAATAAACAAAACGGTTTACAATCGTTAGTTCCTCTCCGTTCAGCACCAAGTTCGGCACCTCGTCCATGACGAAGTTGAACAGGAATGGATAAATGGGACACCCTTGTCGAACGCCACTGGTCGTTTCGAATGAGCATGATAGTTCACCGTATGCTCTCACGCGACCATAGATATGCGGCGGTGCGTGTGGCGCGTTTTGAGTAACTGCCGGAGAGTGAATATCTGGTCGATGCGACCTCGACCTGGCCGAAATCCTACCTGTTGTTCGCGGATATTACTCTCGCGAATCGGTGTCAAACAACGCAGCATTATCGAGGCTAACACCTTAGTAACTATCGGAATTGAACTAAGCCCACGATGATTGCTGCAGTCATTCCGTGTACCCTTCTTGAAGATGGGTATAATCAGTGACTCACCCCACGATAGCGGGACACGCTCCTCGTTCCAAATGTCATAAAGCAAAGTGTGGTTTCTTCTGAGCTTTCCCACCCAGTTCGGAAAGATCTGGAAAGCCCGTCGAAAGCGACCACTTTTCTCCTCCTCAGGCGTCGAATGTCCGACTTCAGTTCCGATTCCGTTGGTGGGTCAAGAGATGCCTCCCAGAGATTCGCATATGCAGACTTCGGAATAAGTACGTTAGCGTGTCTGCAGTTAAACTGATCCTTGAAGTGTTCAGCCCAACGGTCCAGCTTTTGTTGTTTACCATGAATGAGCTCTCCCCCCCTGTCGCATACTACTTCACTAACCAAATTTTGCCGCCCAAAGGTGTCACGGGTAAGCGTAAACAGTCTTTGAGTGTTACCTGAAGCGGCCGCTTCCTCCATCTCTTCGGCTACTTTAACCCACCACTTAATGCTTGTCGTCGATTGACGCTGCAACTGTCGACAAATCTTACTCACTTCCTTGCAGTTAGGCAGCTGGTGTGTTTGCTGCATTAGACTAAACGACTCATGGGAAATCCAGTGTGTTTGATGAACGCTAGACCTAGAATTACATGCGATATCTGTCAGATGTATCTCCTGTTTGATTAGATCCTAGGTCTTGTTTGCTTTGTTGTTTATCGAAGTTCCTAGTTCCTCGAATAGTTTCTGCTCATAGCTATTGCGAACAGCCGAATTACACGGACGCTCGACGGCCAATCGGGCTAGTGGTCTGCGTCGGTGGCTGTTCAAATGAAGTAAAAATCGTTCTAAAACTAACGCGTGGTCCGATTCGACGTACGTGGTCCATTGCGATCTGCAGTTCTGGACAAAACCACTCCAGCGAGAGCTTACTGCAATATGGTCGACCCGACTCAGACTACTGGTCGAGTTAGAGGCCCATATCGCGGCGCGACGATAACTGTCGGCAACTGGTACTAGACAGGAATAACTGTCCACACAAAACTGGGGAAGTCTTTCCCCGTTATCTGTTCGCTGAGCAGGCAAGGCGCACTGCTCAACTAAACTACCTACTACACTACTTGACAACGAACCGTTGCGAGTATCGGGGTTGTGATCAGCAGGGACACTATGGGTAGGCAGAAGAGGCAAACAAATTGGGTTGGACGCAGAAGAGACTGGTTGAATAAAAGAGAGAGAACTCTGAGCAGTAGCGTGCTTATCACTACCCACCCCACTTGTGCTCGATGCAATGGGCAGCGCGGTTCTGATTGCCGTGCGCGACGACCGATGCAATATGGGATTATTAGCAGGTGTGAAACTCATGAGGCTTGATAAACGGGTACTTCTAGGGTGTCCAGCCGCTAAGCAGAATCTCAAACAACACCTTTCGTTCTAACAAGAACCTGACCGCAAAGCAGCGGGGTCTAGCTAGGTGGGCGCTCATCTACTCACCAGGCCGATCGGGAGACTTCATCTTCAGGCATGATTTGATGTTTAGCTCGAGTCATGATGCTCACAAGGCGTCACATTGCGTCGATGTGCACTCTGGTTGTGACAGACTTTCGTAAAGCACACATCGGTATCTTTTGGTGTTATTCTCTTAAGTTACCATTTACCTGGAGATCGGTGTTGATCTTTTGTCTGGCTTTGGTTTGCTTGTGGTTCCGATCGCTGATCTGTTCGGCTATACTTTGTTTCGGGCGTTCATCCATTGTAGTATTGTGGCACCCAGTGGGTTGGCATATATGAAACTTGATGCCCTGACTTTGTAACTTATTACTTTTATTTATACCTTTGCGTTTCTCAAAATCAATCTACTTTTTTAGTTTCTCCTTCTGAATGCATACGCGCTAATGTTATGGTCGTCTCCATTTTTCTTTTTATCCGCCCGTTTTACTCCGCGCCTGGATCGTGAACCCGTGTGTGGAACAGTTCGACTTGGTTTCAGTGCTTGGCTTCTCTTCTTTGTTCGTCTACTGTTGTCGTCAGTATTTTAATGATAGCCCCGCACGTTTTTTCCGATTTGTCCTTGTTGGTGATTGGATCTCTTGATGTTCTGTGCGTCACTCAAATGGCTCTAAACGGGAGTCGTAGCCGTGCTATTCGAGTTGAAGTGACAGCAGTTCAAACCCGATCGCTTCCTCATTCGTTAGATTTTAACTGATGGTTTCTTTCGTGGTAATTATATACATTAACCGATTAAGTTAGACAGACAGTGACTACATGGTTCCTCGCAGCGGAAGCGGCTTCCAACATCTTTCAACTTTAGTCGACCAATAAGGATTGATTAATCTGCAGATCTGTCTCTCATAGTTTTTGTAGGGTTCAGCCTTGGATTCCGCTGCATCTGCATTTCAGTATGCCGTACCCTTAGCTTTTCGCATATTGGCGGTAAATGAAACTGTTCTTCCGTTATCCTTCTGACTTTGTCTGTTTGACTAAAAGCAACTGACCAATAAGTGACCGGCAATGATCTTGCCGAAATTCCTTCAAGGATTTCTCGAAATTACCGAGTTCCCTGTACGTATGTCATGAAACTGATGTCAGAATTGACGATAGAGCGTGAATGTGAGTTGTAGTCGCTTGTGAAGTCGTTCTTTGCGAAGTATCAATACTCAGTCCACCGTCAAAAGCCCTAGATACTACCTGTAGGGCTGTTTGTAAAGGTGAAACGCGGAAATAGGATCAAGAACGAAAGTGGACGAAAACAAACGGTTGTTAGTGCGAATAACAAGAATGGTTTAAAGGGCACCTTCATTTGAACACAAGAGCTGAAAAACAGTGAACTACCATGTAATAAAAGGTTCGGGAGTTAATTTGTCGTTCGTCAAAATTCTGAGATGCCGTTTGTTAAAAAAAAATGACAAGACTGGTTTTAGCATTACATGAACAAGGTTTCCGAAAAATGTCACTTTCTCAGGAGATACCGTGCAACACGCAGTTGGACATTTGAGTGTAAAATCATACGACTGTTGTGCACTTCCAGGAAGTCAAATCATACCGAGGAGAAAGATATATATTTTTATATATATATATATATATATATATATATATATGTATTGTTCAAGAACCTCTCTTTGTGATGTTATCCATCCGGAACTATTTTGTCTGCTTCATTCTTCGTGTCATCTTATGTCCCTTCTGTAGTAAAATTAAGTGTTCTGTGCGGTTTCTAATCGTCTTTAAAGCTGAGGGCTAGTAGGATAGAACAATAGTGACGTTGGAAATCGATCAGTCGAATAGTGACACGTTCAGTTCGGATGCATGCTTAAGTACACCATGAGAGCATGTGACTAGCCTTTTAAGGAGCAATCTAAACATAGTGCTCATTAATATTGATCGCTCTCATAAGGCTAATGTACAACAAGGGTAACAGAGACCCAAACAACGCCGTTTTTAAACGTTTTTGCAGTTGTCTTCGATCGCATTTGCAACCATTCAGCAACCTTTGTTTTCAGCCAGCTCTAGCCAGAACACCAAATTCTGGGCGAAACAAATTTCCCGTCTATCATTTTCGGCCCTACGCCTTTGATACCTTTGAGTTTTCTAGTTTCTACCTTCGCGGTGCATTCTATTCTCACTCTTCAACAGAAACTCGCGTTCATCCACTCAAAACTAAATGCCCCTTGGAGATCAATACCGTGTTTTGGGCTTACCGTTTCTCAGGCTCTTATCTTGTCCCAACTTGTCATTGCTGAGTTCACAATGCCATGGGTATTCCGTACTCATATTTCACGTCATTCAGTGAATTAGTGTTTTCTTCATTGAATTACCATTCCTCAAATTCGGGGAGGTCGGCGTTCTGTACACCACCCAAATGAGCGTTTATTACACCGTGGTAAGCTTGGTAATTTTTATTTTGCATTCTGACAAAACCAGTACAAGCTAAGGGTTGTTTGATTTTCACCCTGAACCCCAAATTGTCCAACATGTTCATTTCGTTACCACATTTTCGGCAACGGGTTTTAGCATCACTTCGGACGCATGAAGCAGTCAAAAAGAACTGCCAATGGCGAACGGTGTAGAAAAGTGGAGAGTCCTACAGCTAGGGAGACAAGGAAATTTCTCAATGGAGTTCGATCTTAATTTCCCCTGGAAACTGCTCTTCAGTAAATATAGTCACAGTCACTTTTTTCGAGACAATTAGAGTTGGCAGGGCAACAGAAAAGTATTTTTTAGTTATTAAATTTACTTCTCATTTGCCCACTCATCTACCACACACGCTACTCTTGGTTTGCCGTTATGAGACGTACCGTTTTTGGATATGCATGTGGGAATCCTGTCACATGTTCCCCCGGTTATCTCCTCAACTTGCCTGGTATATATATATATATATATATATATATATATATATATATATATATATATATATATATATATATATATATA
>LUCM01002745.1:57924-96604 GCA_008360955.1 Fasciolopsis buskii | reverse complement strand
GACTCAGAATCGTTCGCCCTTGTTCGGGTTCGCGTCCCAGTTCGGGTGCGGTGGATATGCACTGCTGATGATTCCTAACAAGGATGAAACAGCTGTACAGTGCCTCCATGGTTTCTTTATAGTGAGTTGAGCCATGATATCACATGGTGAATTATTTCATGAAAATATGATAACATAATACTGTTATTGGAGCTGACTTGATAAAATTTCACTGTAGTATTGACAGGAATATTTCACACTCTTTTCCAGTTGTTCACATGATCAAACTAGCTAAGTTACACTTGACCCATGAGCTCCTTTTCACTAGGACTTAAACTCTAATTTCCGTTTCGTTTGTCGTTCGGGGCGTTCAGAATCAAGCACTTAGAAAACCATTCGTGAGCTGAGACTGCCCGGACGTATGCCCGTAGAAGTTTGCTGCTCACGTGATGAAAGCTGCTTACGTGACTCAACAACCAAAACTGTCGGAAATGGTCAGTTTGCAGTCCTAATGTGGATACATCTGGCTTCAAATGGGCTAACATCAATGACGCTGCAAACGATTTATCTCGTATTGCCGTTGGTAATTGGAACAATTAGGGCGATATATAAAATTCTGCTGAATATAACGACTGGGAAATTCCCTGACTTTGGCGGAACTAGTATCGTTGATTTCCAGCGAGAATGCGTTCGTATTAGGTAACACTTGCTTGGTTGCGGTTTCCCGCCATGGATTGGTCAAAACTAGTCATCTAGCGGGGACCAAAAATATCGCCTGTTGGTTAGCATTCAAGGCAATGCATGATCTGAGCTCTAGATCGTAAATAAAAAAACGTCAATCACTGAAAAGGGTAAGATTTTGGGACTAAAAGCAATAATATTATCTGTGATGAAAGATTATGGTGCTTTACGTGAAAATGCATAATGGTTTCAGGGACAAGAGTCTTACGCAAATTCAACTTTGAGCAAGCAGTAGTTTGCAGTGGCATCATCTGAAAGTGAGGCCGAGAAAGGGTGAAGAGAACTGTGCCACCACTCACTTGGATGCGGAGATTTATAAATTGGAAGAAGTGTCTACTGAGAAGTACGAAAAAGGAATGCATCACAGGCGGTAATACTGTAAAATATAGTCACCACCCAAGATACAATTCACTGCCTGTAAGTCACAGACGCTGTGACAGTACCATGGGTAAAGCAAAAATACAAGAACACTTATTCCGTTTACGATTGGAATTCAGACATACTTGGGTGTCATTTGTGAGAATATTGGGTTAATGGCATTAGTCGTGTCAAAAAGGGAAATTCTCACTAGAGTCCAACAAGAAACCTGTTTCTTGCGATGGCCAAGGCGTAGGGGTTACAAGTATTTGATTAACGAAAAGGAAATGCAAATTTTACAAGTGAAATAAAAAACAGTATATATATACATGATATATTTCGCACAGACCTATGTACAAGTCCTGTGCTGTCGGAATCATGGCGAAGGACTAAAATAACGGGCATGAAATATCATCATACATGACAGCTCTTCCATTCTCCTCTCCAAGTCATCGGTCATACGTCAGGATCAACGATTCCTCTTTGAGGTTGATATTACCCGGTCCCCACTACTGAAACAGAGTCGACTTAGGGCAGACTAACCCGAGCCTTTGACATACGGTCTAACCCACAAGGCAGCAGAACGGTCTGACGGTCATGTAATCCACCGGGAGCCGGTGACTAATTGTTTAGTTCATGCGCCCGTCGGATGGGCCTAGACATCCCCGGTGCTCAGTACACCTTTTTGCCCAGCAGGCATATTATCGTGTGCTTCGTTGTGTCCGTGGTTGGTTTGAAATGTGTTTATTCATCTCTCTAGGCTGATTACCTGGACCAGTCAATCTGGTGAAGAGCACGGGGCATTCTTCCTCTCACCTTTGGGACAACTGTTCTGCCACGAGAGCTCAGTGTGTAGGACTGCCTCAGGAGGGGCTATTTGAGGCGCAAATTATTTGGGAGCATTCCGGGCGAGTTGTCAACACGGAGACCGAAACACACCTCCGACCATGCTGAAGCATTTGCAGGCAGGAACTTTGGACTCCACAATTAGAATTCAGACTTCAAACAACTCGCCAAATATTATATATATGAATATATATATATATATATATTAGTTAGTTATCTTAACAGCAGATAATGCAAACTAACTATCTGTGCCCATGGGTACCCGACAGAGACGGTCTTCCACGTCATAGACCTTTAATCGATAGGAGTCGTAAATATTAACCGAACATACCACACTCAGCAACGATCATTGCTTTTGTATCGCATCTATTTTCTTTAATGAGATTCAGTTATTTACCAACGTTGGGATTCACTCACTGCTGAACCATGTAGCAACACTCAGTTTCCTCTATCAAACAGTTTGATAACCCACTGTTATCATCAAGGTCAGCGACAGAAGACAAAAAGTTGCAGAGGTTTCATGCTGAAAGTGCCTTCCAGGCTCCGACTGGCCTAAAACCAGTTGTTTTTTTTGCAAATTTCGCTCCCAGATTTTTCAACACTATTCCAATTATTACAAGATTTTAGTTTTACTTTCAAACAGCTTCTTTTTCAAATAGAACTGCAGATAAAAAATTTTCTCACTAAATATAGATTAGATGAGACGATACTATATTTTATACCTACGCCACATCAGTAATAGTGAAATAACGAAACTGAAAAATCGAATTTTCCGACAAGTAGCACTTCTTTGTCATTTGAATGGTGTAAAATTTTAGAACCCAACTTATTGTTTTCCGTACCGCAGACTGATTACACGAAGACTGTCGGGTGCCAAACAGTAATACAATTATGCTTCACAATCGTCAGCACAACATCTGTCTGTCGGCGTGTTGCCGGTCACTACCCCATCACCGACTAGATCTCAATGTCACTCGTAGCCAAGTGAGTTGACAATTCCTTAAATAACTCCGAGGAAAACCAAATATCAACAGGTGCGATATGTAAAACGGGGCTTAATCCAAACGGTTCTCATTATCTGGCAGAATTATTCATTGGAGCTCGGGTCAGAAGCAAATCTCCATTTATTTTCCTATTACATGCTTGGAGCTTAACTGAGGTGAAAGCGGTAGACTACATACCCTCTGAGGGTACATCACACCGTTGGGAATTGCCGATAGCCATGGCCTCAGAAAATTTGCGTAGTACAAAATCATTTAGTCTCAATAAGTCAGATGCAATGAGCCGGATAATGGCTGATTACCAGTTGCTACCATACGCCCGCCTTTGTATGAACTTCATGAGCTTACGACCTTTGTGCTTGGTTTCAAGGTTGCATACGTTTCATCATCTTCCAAGGCGACATCGTTAGTCCGACAATTGCTGTTACTATCACTACTGTTATCCTTAGCATTCGCAACAGTCAGCATCAGTTGTCACAACTGTTGGGCACTTCAGTCTTCTTGTTCATTTTTCTGGATCACATCAATTTACACCAAGCAGGGGCATTGAAAATGAAATCACTTAAGTGATATTAACACCGGTTGATTTTTGCAGCTAAAACAAACTTCTCTCAATAATTTAGAAACAGAAAGCTGTACACACAGATAGATAATGCTTTCGTCTCCGATGTATATATACTACAAGTTACAATAATAATACAATGAAAACGAGAATCATGCTGCGGATAAACGAAAGTATGTCAGTCGCACTATTCTTTCTGGAAACCACGCTTCGTACCTATATGAAAAGGCCAATTAACAATTGCGTCTATTGCTGGCCAGTAATCTTCACTCCCCAATAGTTTCAGCGAGAGCACTTAAGTCAGGCAACCATAAATCTCATTTTATTCGAGGAAAATATATTTACAGAAATAACGAGCGCACATCCACGCCCGTGTGACTGTCACATAATCCATCGGTCTACCGAGTTATCGTCTGATTATTCCGTCTTGGGGTTAAACTCGGTTCGTGCGGTAGCATGTCCTTCGCGCGGATTGTTTGGCACAATCTACTTACTGGCTCGATCAGCTTGCCAATTTGCATTTATGCCGTCCAATCACAACTCTGAGTCAACCGATGGTTGATAGCCAATATTACGAGGCGGTCTTGCTTTGCTTGTGCCGTCGAAATACACATGGTTTGATACGAACAGTTTGCATTCGCTGGCACTTATCGATTGCGACCTTCGTAATCGCGAGATATGCATAGCCTCCTGCACCAGTGCTCTCCGCGGATCTCTCAGCTGCGAAATTTGTCACACTAAACTTCGACCCGGTTTCACAGCGGAGGGGAAATGGCAACAGCTCAGGTCAAACCCCCTGCCTTTGCCAGTGTGCGCACCCTGCAGCCTCTTCAATACGTCTATTCCAGTTGTCTACCTCCTTCACGCAGAACGACTGACTTTTGGTACTGGTTCCAAATCCCATTTGTATTTGACCACAGTAAATCTGAGAGTTGGCACAAATTATCCTCCGTCCATCTTATCTTCGATTCTTCTGATCTTTCTACTTTTAGAACAACCAAAGACCTAACGGTCTTTATTCGTACTACGTTCCATCTCAGTGACCGAATCACACAGGGAACCAGATTTTTGTTTGTTCTGTAGTATTCTTCCGTAATTTAAGGGCACCAAAGCTTGGGCTTGACGTCACAATTTAGGGAGTAGTGACATCGTGATAAATGACGCTTGGCCAATAGCGGTCATGCGGAATAAGCTTCTGTTACTAAAGTACCAAAGGTTCGAATCCGAGCTACGTCAATCACTCTGATGATGACCGGCAACTTGCTGTGGTCCGGTTCGCTACCACATCTGACCTAGTGAGGCCCTATTTGGTTCTACGCTACTTCAAGCTCCGGAGTCATGGTTACCCGCTCCGCTCCCTCCTGTGCCAGGGGTACTAGAAGCTACAGGGCATGTCAATTCCACTATACTCATGCATACAGCATGCCGTAAAAAAAGTTAAGCCGCCGTTTAAGCACCTGGCACAGCAGCATTTGGCTTTCAAATTACGGAAAACAAAAGATTATCTGAGTAACTATCACTACAGGTGACGACCGCGTTGGAATGCAATACTCCAGGTTGGGTATGCTAAAACAGCATGGCAGCAGGACCTGTGGTTTACTGGGAGTCTCTGCCGTTTTAAAATTAGCAGTGTATTAGTTGACAAGCAAACAACAGGAGGACGAACGGTTCCCCCTTCCTAGATAATTTGCCGTCTATTTTGACGATGGTAGTTTGCAGTAGTACGAGATTCATTGTAAATTTCCAGTTGATTCATCATGCAGCAGCAACATCCAACATGGCACTAAAAACCGTGGTAGCACCACACAGCCGCTTCATTCTTGTAAAAAATCGGCAACAGCGCACACTCATCGCATCGGAAGTGGGACATGAACTTGGGATGAAGGATTGAGTCGAAAGCCACAGCCATTACGCTGCCTGAGTTGATTCCCAACGATCCTCGTACATCAACAATACACGAGATAGCGCCCATATGCGTCACCGGATTTGGCAGATCACGAACCTTTAAACGTACCAGATAAACCACTCCCAGGCGAGTCACAATGGACGACGGAAATGATTATTTGTTTGAAGTACCTCAAGAGCAACAGAAGAGGTCGCCTCACTTCAGTCTCCATTCGCGAAACAAATCGGCTGAGATTTCATTCATTGCGGAATGTGTTTACCCTTTTCCTGAGGTTCAGCGGATCAATAGCGTGACGTTCCCACTTGAGATTTAGACCACTGAGTACATATTTTGTTGGAACTATTATAAAGGTTGTAATATCTAACACAACTACCAAGGTGGAAGTTTGGGAACTTAATTGAATAGAAACGAGGTTCCTACTAACCTCAATTACATACATGTACCCTTAAATGCAAAGTTACTTCAAAAATACAGGAGGCTTGGAAATGTTCCACCTCAGGATTCTTGTTCCAAAGGATCAAGTTAGGATTGGATTTTTAACGATAAGGGACTTTCTGATGAACTTATGCGACCCGTATTCTACGTTTTGCTCTATTTTTCGGAGCACGGCTGTTTTCCTTTTCCTGTGGAATCTTCCCGGTGTTCTCGCACACAGACAGGTGGTCTTTCTTATCAAGCTTCTGTCACTAGGTTTTGTGCCTCTGTACTTCAACACCCCCCCACTCACCTCGTTCCCCAACCGCGTAGTTTTCCCCCTTCAAAGGCAGGACCATTAAAATGACTTTTGTTTCCACACATGCTCCCATCGCACTACGTCAACTAACCATGGGGGCTTGTTCTTATACAGTATTCCGTTTTATGCGTAATTAAAAAGTGAAAAATGTGCAGCGAAGCATGTGGCGCTGTGCGGGAAATCACGACCGAGACACTGCGGAACATCGCCTGAGCCCAACTATCGCAGATGGTTCCGAGAGATTTCCCCGATCCGGATGATGACAGTAGCGTGTCAGCGCTCGACGGGATCTATCCCGGCATGTATTTTATACCCTTTCATGGACTTCCTTTGGATAATTTAACTGATTGATAAATCATCGTTAGTCCAAATTTCAGGTATTCGTGAAAAGACATGCCACGGATGTGTACTCGGCTGTTATGAATGTTACACGAATCCAAGGAAAAGGCCGTATCATAAATGGTGACCACTGCACTCCGCAGGGGACCTAGAGAATGAACACGTGCACACTGTCTCAATTTTTCTCGTCCATATTATCTCTGATGCTCCGATCTTGACCGCTCCGTCGTGACTGTCCGAAATAAACCTTCATCGAATGATAAAACAAAGTGAGAGTTACTGAAACTAATTTCTGCACTGTTGATCAACACCTTGCTGTTCCGAATTTAAAGCACAAACTGCACTTCGTGATTTCTGTTGCCACTATTGTTTCTGCCACAACCTACTAACTTAGAACGATATGTTTTTTTGGAATACAACTGCAACACCATGCGACATTCACCATCATGACAATTCAGTCGAAAAAATACTGAAGCATATGATCAAACTAAAAATCCAGCCAGAACTTCGGACGTAGATCTTAACCGACAAACACATCGGAAACGTAAAAATCTTCTCCAATGGACCTTCACATATTTGCTTCCCCGGGAAGAAACCTCACCATACATAACATTAGTCTACTTCAAAACCCCTTCCCTAAATAATTCAAACCTTCATTCATTCACTAACATCGGAAAAGTTGCACGATACCTGGCTAGTTTCCAAATTTAGCACGGAGAAATGGCCAACAAACTGACGGTTGATTGCAAGGCAGGTTATGTCCAGCAAGTCAATGGCAGCCCCGAAGGTATTGCGGGGTTTAACAAGCATCACAAAAGTAGTCACATGGTGACCTTGGTTAACCATCGAATAGACCAATGGGTGATTGTCCGTTCCCTATCGGAAGCCCTGAGACTGTTGGGCTTCTTGATTGAAATGACCAAATACACAGAGGAATACCAATCACTCGATTTCCCAGCATCTCTTTTGGTTCCGTTGTCTTTTAGATCAGATCAAATAACGAAAAGCTCAAAATAAGACCTCTTAAAAGAATTCGCCATTTCGGCTTTCGCGGTTAGGTGGAAGAAGCCTACAACAACTAATTCACAATGTGAATGAATCTGGATGAACTAACACAGGGCACACTCGACACAGAAATTTTTTTCCTTTTACTGCAGATCTCTTTCACTATGATCTATGTGGCACTTGGTCAATCTCATGTTTGTGATATATATATATATATATATATATATATATACCGCAGAACCCATTCACTGACATCATAGCCTCAGATCAGTGGCAGTGGGTACGCCGAGAAAGGAACGCCGGTCAGCTATGAGGTTATTTAACTTACTAACATATTTAATGTTAGAATAGATTGTCAATGCAAGTAAGTATGCATGTTCCACATCCACAGTCTTACACACACGTACACACACAGGCATGAAGGAACTATCACAAAGTTGCCAGTGTGCAAAGATCTTTTATCTTTCGAGAAGAAAATGCTGTCTAGATAGATGATAGAAGTAATAGAAGACTAAAGTAGTAGAAACTTGTGCCGGAAGAACAAAAGTAAAAAACAGAAAAAAATACTTAAAGGATGCACAAGTGACTAATTGTTCACTCAGACAGCTAAAGAAATATCAAGAGTTAGACAAGAGCTGCGAAAGTCGAGGTGACTAATTCACACACAGACAAACAAGAGAAGCAAGAACACGAAAAATAAACGTTAGGTGAAAATAGGAGCGGCACAAGTGGAACAAAGCGCGACGGGTGAAAGTACACAGAAAGGGAGTCAAATCATCTGTCGCTCCCTTGGGTTGGAATGGGGATATCCATACTGAAAGTTCAATTATATCCGATCAAAATCCCAATGAGCACGAAAGTTGAGTTCAAGGTATCTGGCAAACAGGAAGAGTGCTCATCATCGTCATCAGTTCGGGGACGAACGACAGAGTTACATTTTGGTGGAGAGTGCGAGCTGGAAGAATGATCATATTAGAATTCGGGGATAGCCCGTGTGCGGAAAAAATATGTCGAGAGGTAAGACATACTTATATACATGACATTTGCCAATAAGAATTCAGCAAGAAAGGAATCCATGTATTGTCAGCACAGTAATAGTGATAGTGATAAAACAACCAAAATGATAATAATGACTTCCGTTTGACAAAAACGAGAGGTGGTTTGAATGGGGATCGAATGGGACATAAAAGCATGTAGCGACGGATCGGAGTACTTAGTCGGGTTTGGAAAATAGACAATCGCATTGACGCATATTAGGTAAATGACAAGGATGAGATGATAGGTTGCAGGGAATGAAAGACTTAATCCTGATATCAACTTTCATCGTATCCCATTGAACAAGTTCAGTGATGAAGGCGGTAACTGAAACCAACGAAAGATGAAGATAATCATTGTAACGTGACAATGCGGCTGGCAGAAAAGGCAGTCAGTAAATATCACGCTCCATGCAAAAATACACCCGTTATCGTTATTACGGGAGCATTCAGCTTTATCAACGAACGCCAAATAACAGATCGCAGAATCAAGTGTAAGGGGAAATGTTCTACTTTGGGATAACCCTGCAATGAATGTAGGAAACAAAGCAATTCAACGCAGGCGGCTACACTGACGTATGTATTTGGTGACCTAGGCCGATTTATGGATAGGGTAGTATGGCACAGAGTGTAGAAAATTTCGGTTTGTCAAAGCACAGATTCTCCTCAGGGTCTTTGAAAGACCACAACTCGAGCATAAAACTTGTATACACCCAACGAATTGATTCAGACACAACAGACGGGTCATTGTTAAGTTCGTTACAATGGTACAAATGAGAATTCCGGCACCTGATGCGTAGCGGTCCAGTGAAATGAAGAGCTACGGTTACCATCATAAAACATTCAAATCCTGCTGATGACGGATCATTTCAATGGTAAACGGCCCATATCCGTCGCCAGATGGAAATATATTCGTACCCAAATCTGAAATCACAATTGCCGGTTATCTCTAGGTATGTAAGTCTTTCGGGCAAACAGCAGTAGACCTATTAACCACATTCGCTGGTCAGTGTCGAGGGCTGAGTGGTGGTAGATGAACATACACTGTCGTCCGAATTGTTACCACGCCCGACCTACTGAGACTTAAAGTGGTTCTATGCCACTGTAAGCTTCAAGGTCAATATTGTCCGTTCCCTCCTCTTTCTCGCTTTATGTAGTAAGCTCAAGCGGCTACGAATCATGTCCCTTCTATTGCACTGGTGCGTGGTGCATGCAATAAAAACAGTTTTACATATTCTACAGGACCGAATTGTCGCTGACGATATCCATACAGCCACCATCTTTCCACAAACAAAAATGACCAAAAATTTGGTTAGTCTTCTCCCTACACACCATATCCCCAAGTGTGTGGGCTAAACGAGAGTGAACCTCTCGATGAGGATGCTCAGTTATATACGAGCCGGGAACTTGTTAGTTGTTTATTGAATTATTTGCGTTTCGCAGTTTTTTCGCATCCATCCTCCCTTCGAAGATCGCTTCTACAATACACTAAACATAAATGAAATTAGGATGGAAATAAATGACGATGGAATATCTGCTATCCATCTATAGTCCTAAAACAATTGTCCAAATATTGAAGCTCGGTCAACGAGTCAGTTTTTCCAAGAATACTTTCTAAAAGGACCTTCAGTTATAGTAATTTTGATGCCACTGGATTTATTCCTAGAACTGGCTGTTTTGGATATGTTCTGCGTACATTGAGCAGTGAATGCTAGTGATTATTTCACTTTGTGAAAATTACTATAAGCACTTGACGTTTGCACAGCGTTAAACGAAAGAGCGAATACTACCGACCTTGCCTTCTTCATTACGCTACAGGCAGCTACCAAAAGAAGGAATATACAGGGTGGGGATTGAGCGGGTTTACAGAGGCGGGACAAAGTGAAAACACCGTAGTAACCACAAAATCTGACTTGACAGAAAACAACAGTGTGATCGCCAATACGGCAAACCCTTCACAGTATTCAAACAACTGGTTGACAAATCTAAGTCCCAAATAAGATGCGAAGCACAAAATTCACCTAAATTTACTGTACATTTTCCCCATTCCACATCGCCAAAGTAACCTGTTTACCCGCATATGGCTTCCACTCCCAGGCAGGAACGGAAAACAGAGCATGCACCATAAGGCAGACATATGTCCGTCATACACAACACGTGCCAAAACCAACGAAGTCCATTAAGCTGGATACTCTGTGGCTTCTAACTTTAACACTACCCATACAACCATTTCGACCAATAGTAGAGATACAACACGGTCATCAATGGGCGACAAACATGTTCACCAGGCAAACTCCATGTCTCGCAACCATACAACAAAACTGAGTGCAACGCCGAACACATGATCCTTCAATTTCACCAAAATATCAGATTAGCTCCACAAGAGTTTCAATTCACCAAACGCCGCTTGAGCCTCTGATATATGCATGGCCAATTAAATTACCGTGCAATATCCTTCGACAGGCAGATGTCGACATAAGTGAAAGGATCGACAATTGCTAGTGCCTCTCCATCGAATGTTAAACTCAGAACCACTGATGGCCAGGCTTGTAACAGCTACTCCCACTCCGAGTACAAGCGACCTGAACAGAATCCGTGACAACGGGATACAGAAACCATTTTGGGTATCATGGAACAAGGTGATTTCATCAAAGTATCTACACACAGTATGAAAAGAAGCCGAGGGAATTTCCTCGAGACCGGGCGCTGCACTACAGCCCAGTGGTCGAATATTCGACACTGCACTTAATTTTGCGGGAGGGTCAAATGACACCGCATAAGGATTTGCAGCTGTTAAAGACGGCGTAACCACGTTATCACGCGACCAACAGAACTACTCTTGGAAGTATTCAGCTCAACCGTTGGGCCCTTGCTATCTGCCGTGAACAGGAATTTACAATTTCCGACTGCTACCTGTAGTAAATACTACTTTGGTCCACGGATTTACACAATCCTTCCCAGTGCTTTCATAGTTGCCGTTGTCTTATTCATTCCTTTACATTTTGACAGGTGACGCTTTTGTTCCATTAGATTTGGCGATTCTTGAGAAATCCAGTAAGTTTAATGGTTATTCTTTAGAACTCCAACTGACCTCTGGCGTTTTACGACACTATTACCCAAGGTTCAGTTTAAAAGGGAAGCTTCAATCTGGTCGGTGAGCATAATTTCTACGCCTCATTGTCCCGTATCTTCAGCTGTTTTGCTTACAGAAGTGCGCCGAAGTTAGTTTGCTGTGATATCAGGCACAGCTAGTTCAACCATAAGCCCCAATAAATAAGTTCGGATTTCACTGATAAAGCAGATATCGATCTCCAATGAACCTATCGACCTCCCAGGCGTCACCGCATCTTCAGCTTGAGATAAACCATCGTTTGGTTAGAAGGTACGAAAACTGTCACATCATTTCAGAACGTAGTCTTATTGTGGCGGGAGTACAGAATCATTAAATCGCAGTGAAGAACTTCACTTTCGTGAGGGCTACAACTACTCCCGAAGATTCCGACCAAGATTAATTTGAAATGAAATGCAAGTAATTCAGGGGGATGAAATAAAACTACTGAGATGTTAATGGCTTGGAGGTCATCTTGGTTAGTAAATGGTATCACGAAATTTGATTGAAAGGAATACTGAAGAAAGTGATCACGATTTTTGCAGAAGGTCGCTCTAGAGAAACTGGGGCCGCAACATACTTTTGGTGTTTTCGCCCGTGTGAAGATGTTCCAAAATCGTAGAGTCTCATCACCAGCTCCAGTGACAATGTTCTCCCCGTCAGGACTGATAGCCAAATAGAGAACTCGATACGAATGTCCAGTCAGTTTAACCAACTGCGTTAGGCTGGGGTACCGCCAAACAAGTATTTGATTTTGTGAATAGCCATGGGTGCTTACCAACTCGTTACTATGGATGGACCAGGCAATATTGCATACCTGCATGAGGAAATAAACGAAAAAAGTTGACAGCGTTGAAATTAGAGGAAATTCAATCGATTCATGGAAACATTCACCATATCAAACCGAACTTGCCACTGAAAGGGTTGTCACGGAATTCTAAAAACGGATACTTGGACGTCAGCGAGTCCCGCATCATCAGCTGAACGCAATAAGATGTACGATAAAACGACAGCATTTAGCAGTGTCAGTGAAAAGCTTTCACTTAAAATCACTAACGTAATAAAGTTTGTCCATAAGATTGTTACGCAGTTAAAAGTGGTTGTATCAAGTCTACTGAAAGAACTCGGGAAGGTGGAGAATAAGGCTTGTGCGACTTTGTGGCATTGATAGTGTTCGCATCCAGTACAGCAGGAATTCACAAATTTCTGGAACGATTTCTAACAATGTCCAGGTTTTTTGAACATCTGTGCATCGCTACGATTGTGCAAAACACGATCTGCGTGGTCACCCAATGAATTTCCGTGCGTTAACTGCAAGCATCTCCTTGAACCTTTCCGAAAAAGTGGTTCAGAATCCGAGAATACATAGTGAATTAAGTCGCTGGATAGTACCTGATTTTAAGCAGACCTTTCCAGTCGCACAATGTTCACCAGAACGCTAGTACTCATCATCATCGTTCAGTGTTAAACACTAATGCAAGTCCCATTGACCGCCGCCTTTTCTACAGAGTCACGTTTCTATGAAAAGAGTGAATATCCAAGGGGAACAGGGAGTACACCTGTAAGGTAAGATGCTGCTGTAGCCAACACACGGAACACAGTCTGATCGTACAAGCGTACTCTTTCAATCGTTCTGATTCGATTGAAAATGACAACACGAAGACAACTGTTCACGGTTCACTGCCAAATCCGTCAGTGTCTCTAGCCAGCTGGCTGACGGGTCTTTCGGACTCCAACCCCAAACACGAAGACGTGAGATATCTACTTTACCTAAGTTTGTTGTGTTTCCTCATTTCACGTTGCCACGTCATTTGCTGACCTCCACATGGCTTCCTCCACTCCGTGGGAGGAACGCAAAATAGGGCACGGTATGGTAAACGAGTGTTCACCATATGCAATACGTGATCCAACCAGCATAATCAACCAAGTTTCATACGCTGGAACAAGATATTCTCAGAATTGGCATCTACTACTAGATTCCTCACCTCCACATTACTCACCCGATCACTCCATCCAACGACAGCAATACTACGCAGACATCGTCTCTGATACGCATACTCCGTGTCTCGCAGCCGTACAACAAAACTGAGCACACTACAGCACAGTACAAACGACCTTTCAACTTCAGTGAAATATCAGGCCGATGCCACAATTGCTTCAGTCCCGCTTACGCCGCTCGAGCCTTCGATACAGGTGTGCTTACTTCCAATGCCGACCTACCATCGTTCGACACGCAGCTACTAAGGTAAAGGAAACACCCCACAATCGTTAGTTCCTCTCTATCCTGTATCAAGTTTGGGACTATTGTCGTTCGGTCACTTTGAAGGTGTAAAACATGCCGAAACGAGCTATAGACCTCGAGAGTCTGTCTAGTGCGCGTTGTGCATAGTCCGCCGATTCCAACAGGCACACGACGTCATTTGCGTAGTCTAGATCACACAGTTCACTATTTCCCAGTTCACTTTCTACATCCTGGGGGACTCGTAAACCATCTTTCATTACCTCGTTCATAACGAAGTTGAACAAGAGTGGAGAAATGGGATACCCTCCTCGAACGCCACTAGTAGTTTGGAATTAATTTGATAGTTCACCGTATACCCTCACGCGACCATAGGTATGCGAGTACAATGCTCGCAACAGGTTCACGAACTTCACTGGCATACCCGTCGAGTGGAGAGCATTGAGTAGTGCTGGTCGATCCACGGGGTCGGAAGCATCTTTCAAGTCGAGAAAGACTAAGATCGTAGGGCGGCGGTGCGTCTGGCGCGTTCTGATTAACTGCCGGAGAGTGAATATCTGGTCGATGCAGCCTCGACCTGGACGAAATCCGGTCCGCTGTTCGCGGATGTTACTCTCGCGAATCGGTGTCAAACAACGCAGCATTTTCGAAGTTAACACGAAATTAAAATAATCCCACGATTATTGGTGCAGTCACTCCGTGTGTCCTTCTTGAAGATGGGTACAATCAGTGACTCATTCCATCATAACGGAATACTCCTCGGTCCAAATATCATGAAGCGAGGAGGTAAGTGTTTTCACCAGTGATTCTCCATCCAATCTGAAGAGAACTGAGGGAAGGTCGTCGGGACCGGCTGCTTTTCCCCTCTTCAGAAGCCGAATATTGGGCTGCCCTTTCGCTTCCATTGGGGGATCAAATGTCACCTCCCAAGAATTCTCAGCTGCAGGCATCGGACTAAATACGTTAGCGTGTGGCCAGCTAAACTGATCCTTGAAGTGCTCAACTCAACGGTTCAGCTTTTGTCGTTTGGTAGGGATATGCTCTCCTTCTCTATCGCACACGACTTCACTAACCGACGTTCGCCGCCCACCGGTTTCGCGTATAAGCTTAAAAAATCTTTGACCGTTACCTGAAGCGGCCGCTTCCTCCATCTCTACGGCTACCTTAACCCACCAGTTTTCGCGGGCATTCTTAAGGCTCATCGTCAATTAACGCTGCAAATGCCGACGCATCTTAGTCACTTCCTTGCACTCAGGCAGCTGGCGTTTTTACTCCATTAGGCCCAGCGACTCTTGCGAAATCTAGTGTCTTTGATGAACGCTAGATCTAGGACCACAGGTGAAATCTGCTGCCAAATGCATAACCTGCTTGATTTGATCACACTGTTCGTCGAAGTTCTTAGTTCCGCAGATAGTTTCTGTTCATAGCTGTTGCGAACAGCGGAATCAGACAGACGTTCGACAGCCAATCGGGTTTGTGGCCTGCGTCGATGGCCGTTGAGCTGCAGCAAAAATCGCATTAGAACTAACGCATGATCCGATTCGACGTACGTAGTCCAGTATGATCTACAGTTCTGGACGGAACCGCGCCAACTGCAGCTAACTGATATGGTCGATCTGACTCCGGGTACCTGTCCAGTTAGAATGAAGGGAAGAAAAAAGTTTCTTGGCCTTATTTGGTGCATGTTTTCTTTTATATATTGATAGGAAGGTAATACAAAGTAGAAGCATTTAATGGCAGGTGCGCACGCGACGGACAGTGCATCACAGCAGAACGGAATCCAGCAGATTCAGTATTTGTTTGTGGATGTAATGTTTTCGGGTTAACCAGGCCAAAGTAGGTCTTTTTTGGAGGTCCAGATGTTCAGAGGCATGACAAAGCGTGGGGTTCGTGGCCCATTGAGAGACGATGGTGGCTGACTGATCAGTTTATAAGACCTTCGGATGAAGCTAAATACACTACTGTATTCCCAGTATTCGCTTCCCCCAAAGATGCCGGCCAGCAAAGCATTGCACACTCTATGTAGTCCATAAGTTTATGGGATCAAAGTTTAGCCATCGCTTCTAGACAGACTACCGAAAATCAGTCAGCCCGAGACAGCGCCCGGTATTCGTTCCTTCGTTCGTATCCTTCAGTGAAAACACCGCCATGGGAAGCAGTATAGGACTCCTTCAACAGAGGCTTTTTAGACGCGCAGTCATCTGGAGTTATTTTGATGAGTTCAGAGCGAGTAGCCATCCACACTTGATCGTGCTGTCATTATGAGGCTCAGACGAGTCAGCTGTGGAAAAACGAGACAAAGTACGCTTAGTCCTTGGTGATCATCTAGATTTCGTGTTTATGCCATAGGTGACTGATATCAGACACATGAAACAACGCATACTAGCTGAGAAAACGCTCAATCAAATGATTTCTTAGATAAAACAGGCATTGTTTTGACGAGATTAGCTCACAGAACTGAACATAGAGTTGTGATGAAAGAAGAACTACCAGAAGGGACTGTTAGTTATGGCTTTAGCGGGGTCTACAAGTGATTAACAAATCAAACGTTATCATACAGATCTACTGACCTGACTTCCAGTGTCCACGCTGCGCAAGGCCTGACCGGTTAGGGTATTCCAGAATCGGATGCATCGATCTGCTGTGCCACCACCGCTGGCCAAGAGGCCGTGTTGATGTGGAGACCATGCAATCGCTTTCACCGCGGCCACATGCTCTTCGTACGTTAGCACGGGACCACCGTCTGCCGGGGCGTGCTGGCTCCAAACGAGCAGACGATTATCGTTACCTCCAGAAGCCAAGTACTGGCTATCGGGAGACCATTTCAATCCACAAACCTGTATTACGATGTACAAAGATAAAACAATGTTCCGGAACCAGGCTTTCAATGGAACGTAAAGGTTACGAAAGGTATATTTCGCAGATTTTCTTAAAATATATAGTTTTCTCAAAATTATCTACCAATTGGACAACCGCAAACCTGAGGATCCTACCTATTTTCTTCTTTTTCATGACACGCTTAAGGCATGGGTGCAGCAGAAAGGGCACGAACAACAACTGGGGTCCACTAAACATGAGTGGGAATCGGCAATCACGGCCCTGAAACTAAGAGTATCACAAAACTTCATGGTCCAAATGGGTCAAGCGGGGCAACGAGCCGACGACAGCCATCCATCAACGCCGGGTCTGGAATTCGAAACTGATCTTTCGGGACGACAAATGCTCAATCAACCTGACCACAGCCGGTGATCTGCACAATATCCTCGACTCGTTGAGCGAAAGCCGTCAGGGCACCAAAGCGAGAAGAACCACGTCAGCCGCTGCACAGCACTTCGTTCGAGGAGAAATTTCCACTACCTATGACATAACAAGCACAGAAAGGATATGCGCGCAAAAAACCTCGTTTTTCGCTTCTTTTCTCTGATTTCTTATTATTCTTTTTACTGACACCCGCAACAAGGTTTCTGCTAAAAGATTTGTATTAGCCAACTAAATGCTTGAAATGAACGACTCATCAATTCCCGAATAAAATTCAGGCCGCATGATGTAAGATGAACAATAACAAGATAGTCAATGTCATTAACTGTGAAGTTCGTCAACGTAGTCCATTGCCAGGAAGAATCGGATAGGTCAATAACGATATTCTGGCAAACAATGCAGCTATCAAATTTTAAAGATATCTCGTCACTACTATCAAAATTAAGCAACTCAAGGAAGTGCGAGAAAAATAACTCAGCATTTGAGATAATCCCTGAACCAGATACATTGTCGCGAACCGAAGACACGTGTTGGCAACATACATGAAGTGTCAATACACCTCGCTAGCGAGGGAAATCAGTGTTCAGATATTTACATCTTAATTACATGCAAGTACAAGCTAATTAAATAAATAAGCCGGTCGGAAAACTTTCATTTTTAAGAACACAGTCCTAACTGAACTGCAGTAATTTGGGGATTTGGGCAGTCTTCCCCTTAACAAAAACGGAACAGTACAATCACTGTGTCTGAATCCATCACAGGAAGAAGACGCGATGAATCGACGGAAATCGCCTCAATATTCCATTTCGCAGGATGGTGAACGAGAAATTCTGAAAAATTAAATCAACAAGCAGAAAACATTTGCTTTTGCTTGGTTTAGAATATCGAGATGACTGAGCAATTGACTCAATTGATGGAATCAATAAAGCCTACCTCCTGACGATGATCCTTTAGCACACGGACAGCGCCCCGGATGTTGCGATCACTGATTGTCTCATTTAGCTGTGTTGAAGCGGTGGTGCTTGTACCAACGGATGATGTGCGTATCAGACTAGATGGTAGAGACCACGGTAACACAGAATCCAGGTCACCGCCGCCGCCACCACCTGCTAATGTTGACTCAGTGCGATGGGGTGCACGAATCTCACTCGGATTCAGTCGATTGGTCTCGGTTGCTGCTGGATTCGGACCAGGTCCTGGTGATAGCAAATCATCCGAACTCGTGTCCATCAGCTCTGCCGCACGATGATCTCCAACGGTATGCTCTTCGTCTTCTATTTCTACTTGTTCATCTATTCTGTCTGGGCTTGTGGTTGCCTGAGCCATACTGGTTGTAGCCACCGATACTCCGGCGGACAGTGAAGGGTTGTGCACTGTTTCTGAGGGTCCACCACCAGTTGTGGACGAGGCACGTGTATCACGAAGGAGAATGTAACGGTCACGGCTACCAGATGCCAATAAATCTGCGTTCCAAGCGAGAGCACCTACACGGGCTAAGTGACCAGTGAGCGAGCTTATGCAGGAGCTTTTTGTGACATCCCATATTTGTACGTGACCTCGATAAGTACCGATAGCCAAATGACTTCCCTAAATGAATCGGAATAAACAAATTGCGAAAAAAATGCGAAGGCAGTATATGTACCTACTGAATTGTGGAAATGAGTCAGGTTTAATCCACAATGAACTTCGGGATTGTTTGTGATGCAGCACTTAGAAGGGCATCACTGCATAGCTCTGAAGGTGACCGTGAGTATAAAATTTAACCAACATTTGAGTTGATGTATGGGGATTTCCCCAAGTTGTTCGTGAGGTTCGGGAACAGTAGGATGAGTGCTTCCTCGGGTAGTTTTCATAAAATCACAATTTAAGACTGAAGTTGAAACACCAAGTTTGGATTGAGACAGTAAAACAAAATTTACACGTAAAATGAGCGAGCTACAAGATTTAACCACGCCAGGACAAACAAAAACCATATCAACTGCGATGGCTAGATCTGAAATCCTAACTTCGGTATCCACGACAAGGTTTCCAAACCCGCAAAACAAAGACAGTGAAGAAAAGGAGTCAAACGTCAAACAGGACTGTTGAGACCAACCCTGGAAAATCAGTGGAATAATAATGCTTTCATGAAGTTCAAGCATATGAACTCGTTGACAATGGAATATATACATCACCACATTTTAGTGCATGGCTCGCAATTACTCGCTAGCGGTGTGTGAGAGTGACGTATCTATGCTTGACCGACTCCTCTCCGGACTCTGTCTTTCACGTGCAAACCTAAAGCCGTCCGAGCAACCATACAGTCAGGAAGCATCAGACTTCGGTTCCGCTCTCGTTAGAGCTCCTCAGTGATCTATATCCTTCATCGCATCCAGGGCTTTCCAACTGGCATGCATGTTACTACTGCCTCGTCAGTTCCCCTTTAGTCTAATCGAAACTACCGAGCTGTTTGTTCATATATCGATTTCAACGACAGCCAGCAGTGCCCGACAACATCGAGGGGAGACAAGGTACATGTCCCGTTGATTCCAAAAAATGCTTCCCATCAAATCAGGCCTTCTTCACAGGACGGGCAAATATCCTCATTGGCTTTCTTCACAACTCCAATCAGTACATGACTCCCAATTACTTGATAGTAGTGTGTGGGATTAATGTCTCTTTGAACTGATGAGAGCGAAACTAGAATGTGATGTCTTCCGAGTGTAAGGTTGGCCGCATGACTTGGGATTGTGCGCAAAAGGTGAATGCGTCGATTATTCATTCAAGCATAGAAAACATCAATCTCACACAATACTCGCAAGTAACTGAATTCAAAGTGCGAAGCACGTTAACAGGTGTTTGTACCCATCCTGGCTTCATGAAAGCCATTAGACTGAATTAAGGAGATATGTGTCGTGTCTCCTTTCGAGGCTGGCGGGTACTGCTGGCTACCAATGAAGACATCTAGAGTAGGTAATTCTGCTCAGCCTGACAAAGGAAGCTGTCGGCACAGTGGCAACACGCATTACAGTTAGAAAGCCCGGGTTCAAAATTTAGGTGACGCATTCATTTTTTTCGCTGGTTAGACCATCCTGAAAATGACCAGCATACCCACGCTTCACACGAGAGCAGTGAAGGGATCATGCCCATTAAATAGTGCAACAAAATAAAGGCTCACACTGCAGCATCATTTAGACCATCGGAATTCTTAAGAACCAACAACCAATTGAACCACATATTACAATGGAGGGAAGGAAAGCACTGACGAACCTAAAACAAGATCGAACAATCCACATCAAAAAAGCGGACAAACGGAATGTTACAGTTATTCTCAACGGATTGGATTACGAATCAAAAGTCGCCAAACACCTACGGCATAGACCTAATGAAAAAAATAGAAAAGAAAGCAAGCGCACCATTCAACAAATCAAAGACCCATGCAAACAAGTACCTATCTGGCTTGAAGGAAACACTCGGGAAATCTCTGTGGATCTTATTAACACCAAAAGCAAGCAGACCTGGGAGATTTTACGCCTTACCAAAAATCCACAAATCCGACGTATCCATTCGTCCAATTGTAGACTACACATCTTGTGGAACGTACGAACTGGCAAAATATTTTAGTGGATTATTAAAACCCTCTCAGAAGATAGAAGTAAGTCATATCAATGACGCCTTCGAATTTGCCCATATGCTGAAAGACTTTGAACTAGAAAACGATGAAGTTGCTGTGAGTTTTGATGTGGTCTCCTTATACACGAGTGTACCCATTAAAGACAGTCCGCACTATTCATTTTTAATATCGGACACTTCCTTAGAAGAGTGAACCGTACTAAGCACATCCGAAATTATCAGGGTTATAGAACTTTGCCTCATGTCAACATACTTCAAGTTCAAACATGAGTTGTACAAACAAACGGATGGCATGGCCATGAGATCACCCTTATCCCCCATTGTAGCAAACCTTTTCCTACATTCGGTTGAATTAAAAGCTCTAATGGAATTTATTCACCCCCCACGCTTGTACGTACGGTATGTCGACGATACATTTGCAATCATCAAGTTTTCTTCAAGCTCTCAATCAACAATGTAGATCCATTAAGTTCACAATGGAGTCAGAAGACACCAGTAGTCATCAGCTTTTTAGATTGTCGGCTGAAAGTTAATGACTCACCAAAATTCAATATTGGCATTCATAGAAAATGCACACATTCGGATAAATATTTGGACTTCAGTTCAGCTCATCCGCAATGCGCGAAACGGACATTTATTTCCTCGCTAGCCAACAGAGTTAAAAAGCTATGCAGTGATGATACCGACCGTAAAGAAGAACTAGGACGTCTAAACGACATCCTGAAAGACGATCACTATCCGCCACGCCTCATAAGGAAACAACTGAAAACCTGCAAGTCAACAACCAAGACAAAGAAGGAAAAAAAGAAAACTGCCTTTGTCGGAATTCCGTACAGATCGGATACTTCGGGAGCAATAAGAAAAGTCCCCAGTGACTTTGATATTCGCACTTTCTTCCGCATGGATGATACTTCAAAGCGCCACTTATCAAAGGCTAAAGGTCAAGTCGGTGTGCAAGACCAAGACAACTGCATCTACAAAATCAGTTGCAAGAAATGCTCAGCAGATTATATTGGACAAACCAGCAGACAACTGATGACACGAATAAGAGAACACAGAAGGAAAGAAAGGTGCAGATCTTCGGATAATGTGGCCTTATCAAAACTTGAGCGCGATTCAGCCATCGCTCTGCATGCCACAGCAGAGTGACATAACATAGATTATGAAAACACAAAAGTGCTCCAACGTGGATTCAGAACCTGCACTGAACGTAAATTTGCCGAGGCTCTGGCGATAAGCACCCACCTTACATGCATCAATCGGAACGAAGGGGCGGAGATCTCGGAAACAAACATTCCAAAGGTCACCACCACAGCGACGCATGAGGTGCAGGACAACTAATCTCTCACCCGACCCGCGGTTCAAAGTACACACACCCACAAACACAGAAAACTAAGCATCAGTTGGAATGTGAACGTTTCGTCAGTCGTTTGACTGTAAAACTTGCCTCAAGAGGGACTACCCACAGTAGTCGAAACGTTGGCGCATTATATTTACCAACAATGCTGTGTTATTGTCCAGCATGTCTTTACCCAGTCATTTCCTAGGTCCTCTAACGACTTTTGGAGCACTTCGTAACGTCTTTTACAAAGAACTGAATTTATCAAGTTCCTTGGGATAACCCTAAGCTCCCGTTCCCATTGATCGTTCCATCCTATCGATTTGGGTATCAAACTACGGAGTTTAGCTTTTCAAATCAGGAAGCCGTTCTGTGTTACGTCTAGCGTTAGTTTTTTTTGTTTCTTAGTGCACCTAAAAAATCTTACCTTAATGTTTTCCCTTAGGATATCCTAGATTGATAAAGATTTTAAACCTTCGCGTTGTCTATTTGATTATTCATGTTTCATGAATCGAGTTTGCTTGTTTGATTGGTACTACATACAAGTACCTAAGAGAACTTCACAAAGGTCCCCCTTATCATTTACATGATGATCCCTCCAGATGTCTCTCCGACCTCAGAACTCAATCCTTTTTGTGTAAACTTTGCAAAAAACCTCCCGTAGTAATGATCAGTTGGGACTTTCCAACTCTCGACCTTTCTATCAACCTTCTTTGACTCTCCCCATGAACGTCTGCAGTCTTTTACTAGCCTTATTGTAACAACAAGGGTGATAGGAATTTTCACTGCTGAGAAGCAACTTTATGCTTGCAAAAGTTGAACAACACAATACAATACCAGAAAACGAATATCGCCCGACAGGAAGGATTGTTCATCCTTGTCAATCGATTACACAAAATAGTTTGACGTCAAAAACATTGTAGTTATAAACTTTAGATCGATGCACTTCTGAAAATTATGAACCGGTCAGCAGTGCTAGAACATCAGTGTTGCATTACCCAGACAAAATGGTCAATTCAAAGCGCTGAAGCACAAGACGTCAGCATTGGATGTCACACAATAGCACAATAACACTAAACCTGCGGTCAGCAGAACACAAACAAACCAAAGCTCAAGACAATGATTCGGGCTTGAGCCTTCAAGTCCCGTAGTCGCACAACGAAATGGAGCGGACTAGGTGCCTCCTTGAGTGCGTTGTCACATAGAAGCAGAGCGTGGAATTCGAACGGCTAGCCCAACCTGCTAGCGAGAGAAAGAGGACA
Organism: Fasciolopsis buskii; assembly: GCA_008360955.1. Classification (NCBI taxonomy): domain Eukaryota; kingdom Metazoa; phylum Platyhelminthes; class Trematoda; order Plagiorchiida; family Fasciolidae; genus Fasciolopsis; species Fasciolopsis buskii. The sequence goes on along the minus strand of LUCM01002745.1, from coordinate 73,282 downwards.
AACAGAAAACGACTGCGCATTTATTGGTGACCCACTAATACGAGTCGTAAGTCAAGTGAGCTCTAAAGTTAATATACTTTTGTGGGATGGCCTTGGTCGATAAGGGAAACAGCCAATCATAGAGCGAGGGTTTCGTGAATCTTTTTGAGACCATATAAAAACTTCCAACGGCGTAGTACTTAAAATAACGTCGATTTCAAAACATCTCGAAAAACATAGGTTCTTGCCGAAAAATAACAACAGAATTAAAATCTGCGACACCAAAAACATTAGATTGGTCATCATCTATGACACGCAAATAATGACTGTTTAGATATATTTGGCTGTTTCGGAACACAGCATTGTTTTGCTTCGGAAAGAGCGCCTGCCTATCGACGTAAGCCCGGATATTGTGTGACGAAATGCTGAATTCAAGATGGAAATTTTTGACATATCACAGGTCGGTAAACCGTGCATGTTAATATAAATTTGATCGAGTTTGGATAAAATTCAATAAGCAACAGGTGTTGCTAAAAACATTTCGTATATGAAACATCTCATGCACGCACCAGGTGTCCTTGAAAGAGCTTAAACCAAGAACGAAACTAACCTTCTTTGACCAAGCAACTGAAGAAATGACATCACTTTCACCAGCTACATCGCAAAGACGGGTGACCTGATTTAAAAGTTGGGGTAGAACAAAAAGTACTTCGATGTGATGGACAGTTGAACGACTACGCCAAACATTTACGATCAGGGGTACTTCACTAAGAATAGTACATATATACAAATATATATATATATATGTATATATTACAGCAGTCTGATAACGGGGACGGTGTCAATGGAGCAACATTTAAATAAAATCATACAGAGAACGCGTACAAAGACGAGCAAACAAAAAAATTGTTTTCACCTTACACACTATTTTTTTAATTTTCTTTTGACTTTGTTTTGTAGAGCTAGCCTCTCCATGCCTCTTGGTCAGGTCACAGCCTGACCGCAGTGCCACTTCCTCCAGCTTAGCTTAAGACGCGCAAAAAGGGTACGAAAAGGTAGACGATGAACAGGCAAACGCAGAACGTCCCTAAATCATCGAATACGAGGGCGGATGTCTAAACCAACACATGGCGACTCACCTCTTCTATGACACGTTCCAAGCATGAGTGTATGAGAGCAGCATGCCTCATAGGCACTACGACCCACTACAAAGAGGAGGGACCGGTAACTATGTTCGTGAAACTTGAATTGCTAGAGAAGCAAACAAGATCCCATCAAGTCAGGTGTGAGAACGAGCCGGGCGACAGTGAGTTGTCGTCTACTACCACTGTTTATTCGACCAGACTGAAGCAATGAATCGGAAAACAGAAGATCGTCGAACGTCCTCAACCCGGAAAATAGAATTCTCAACAACAAGAACACCACGGACTGCAACACTGTACACTCTCCCCTTGGGGGAAAGCCGGGTGTCATGTCGGGGCCACAGGTGTTTCAAGTTCGCGAAAGACGCTCTGGCTTTCGCTATTTGTGACTTGATCTGCATCCGACAACTCCACCAGTTGCAATCAAACTTAAAAATATTGACTGCCTGTGACTGTTTACCACAAGGGTCTTGAAGAAGTAGAGTGCACTTTAAAGGTGCAAAGTGCATACCCTATTGGACAAGTTAACCGTCAATCGATCCGACTCAGATCAAACTGCCAATGGATTGTTGCCCAGCAAGACGGTGTCATCAGCATACCATAAGCGGAAGACTCTGTTCTTTGGGAGCCGATTACACTTATCGTGATAGATTCGGCAAACCGTTCTACCAAAGCAAAAAATAATGGGGATATAGGGTAGCCTTGCTTTGCTCCACTGGAGATGACGAGCGGTGGAGAAAGCTGGCTGTAAGCCCTTACCTGACCTGGGGCGCGACGGCACAACTCGTTGGGAGCTGATATATACTCCTCAGGTAGTCCACTCCTCAACAAACAGTGACACAATACAGAGCTATCAACGAGGACGAGGACTGCGCGAATTTCTAAGAGCAAACTAATTGTGGTTTTTGGAAAGCAAAAAAGATGCTCCAACAACCACAAATGAAGACCTGGTGCATGCATCCACACCTGGCACAAAACCCAGTCTCCTCTTTCCAGATTGCTGCACAATCTGCAAAGGATGACATGCCAGAAGATTTGACGTTATTGGGATTACGCTAATACTCTGTGATTAGAGAAGTCATCGCGCGAGATCGTGCCAAAGAGGGGCACAATGTCGATGGTTCGAGGTGGCTAGCTGATGATATGACAGAAAAAGAATGGAAAATTTGACCAGTGAAGTGGTTATTGGTGCAGTTAGACTGCCGGGTTGGGTCTCACAAGATCCCTCTCCCATCTAAGCGATAGTTGGAGGCAACAGGTGTTATGACCCAGTGTCGCAGTCAGTAGCATTCTTACATTCAAGACATTTCTTCTCCCGTACAGTTTCTTAACTGTTTTACCGTTCTTTTTCCTCTTTGGACAGATGCTGCTTCGAGGTAGCAACAAAAACCAGAGCACATTGACGCAAGATTAATGGGTGTACAAACTGAACTGAAACGAGGGGCGACAAAAAGAAAACCTTCATGGAAGATCAGACCTTAAAATACTAAACTCAAAATTCTTTTACCAGTCGCATTTATACATGCACAGACAGAGCTATGGAAAGGTCATCGGAGCCAGACGCTTTACGAGTGTGGATTTTCTTGCAGATCTCAGTCAGACCGTGGGAAATGTGCCGAAATAGCTATGAAAGGGCAGGGGCTTGAAACCAACTAAACTGTATTAAAATGCTCCCCCAGACACAGAAGATGTGGCTGCTGATTGTGGACAGGTGAGCCGTCAGCTTCAGAGAACGTTCTGTTAGCATCAAATCCTTCTTTAATGACAGCTCGGATGAGGCGAAACAGCTTGCGCGAGCTCCCAGTAACCGCAGTATGTTCCATTTCTAAAGTTCGTTGAGGCTATCAAATTTCGCGATCCCCACAAAGGCCTGCGTTGAGTTCACGTACTGTTACCAACCATACTACATAATACTCGCTACCATTTCGGATGGACTGGAACGCATCAAGAAAAGGCAGAGACTCAACAGAAATCCAGGGTGTCACAACATGACAACTTGGAGCGTAACCCACTAAACCAGTAGAAAGCAAGACTTTCTTGATGAGCGACCAGTACTTGGTTAGCATTTTTCGAGAAGTTGACATGTGACCCGGATTAGAGTGTTTATGGCAGCCCAACCGATGATGTGTCGCGCGTTCCGAGCGCTCTCCAGAACACGTGGGCAGCTCGGTGGAGAATAACATGTGGTCGGAGTTGACGGGACTGCCCAGTACAGACGGCAATCTAATAAATAGCACGACTTTTACAGGTAATAGTTGTGGTTAATTTGAGTTCATCGCTGACCCGAAGAGGACAGACGCCGAGTGGTACGTCGGAAGTTTGCGGTAGCGAAAACTAGTCGGTTCGGTCTCTACTTCTTAAGTGCTCTCGATCACCAAGTCCTGAGGACCAGGTAGTGACTGAACTAGATTTGAGCCGAAAACCCGACATTTTTCAAAATCAACTAGTCCTGAAAAGGGATTGGTGTCAGTTGGTTAGTTGGATGAATATAGCGTCGCATCATTGTGAGCTACGGACTCGTGACTCATGCATGAATGCTAGTAGAATGTACAAAAATAGTCTGACGATAGGATGGTGCCGAATATTAGGACACGGGTTTCGGTAAATATCAGCAAGACTGAGATGTGCTAGATCGGACAGTGACCTAAATTGAGGTCTCCCTAATTGTCGTAAAATGATTAACATCGTGGATTCTAGACGAAAAGGTGACCAGCTAGAGTCTTTGCATCATCACCTCCCCAATCAGTAAGACTTTAACGGCCACGGCCCCCTTCCCGAAATACCGCACATTTGGTGTACAGTAAATAAAAAGCGGAGTAAAGATACTCACATTTGTTAGTAGTGGGAGATTGGATGAATTTATGAGATAATTCACCATGTGATGCCATCGCGCAACTGATCATTAAGAAACCATGGAAGCATTGTACAGCTGTTTCATCCTTGTTAGGAATCAGCAGCAGTGCATATCCACCGCGTCCGAACTGGGACGCGAACCCGTGACGAACGACTCTGAGTCGAACGCCCTAGCCATCACGCTACCGGTAAAGCTGTTAACGGTTTGTTGAACTTCACCACATGATAATATTGCACATATCCGTCAATGATTTGCACAGCCACGGGCCGCTAGCACGCAGTAATCGACCCCTACTGATAGATGACTTCTCTCCACGTAGCCTACATACAACCAAGGCTTTGGACACAACTTACCGAGCTTGGCTACTTGGAATGTGTTAGTAGCGCAGATTGAATGTTTTCATGAAGTAATTCACCATGTGATATCATCGATCAACGGATAGGTGCAACATCATGTGGTGAAGTTCAACAAATCGTTAACAGCTTTACCAGTATCGTAATGGCCAAGGCGTTCGACTCAGAGTCGTTCGTCACGGGTTCGCGTCCCAGTTCGGACGCGGTGGATATGCACTGCTGATGATTCCTAACAGGGATGAAACAGCTGTACGGCGCTTCCATGGTTTCTTTATCGTGAGTTGAGCGACCACATCACATGGTGAATTATCTCATGGATACTAATATTGTAGAAACATTGGCTTCGGTTGAAAACAAGTCATCAGGTCGGACTTAGCAACGAACATAGCAACAGTGAATTCATACCAATTGTGAGAAGTTAGACTATAGGCACTGCTACCGTTGTAGTCAACCCTGCGTAAGTAAATTTTTTTAGTTTATCGGTTTGATTTTTCATCCACAGGATCAAAATATCAACCAGATAAATCTTACTACTTAATGCCGCACAACTATAGAGAGTAACCAACTTTCGGTTGCTCTACGTAATACACGGTTTCGCGACTACAGTACACTTCAGATAATGCAAGCTAATAGAAAAAAATACAGCCACTTTAGTGAAATGCAACACAATCCAACGGCAAAATTTGGAATGGTAAGGATATAGTTGAAATGTTTGCATTGACTTTACGAGGAGGTAACACAGCTGGGTACACAGAGTCTCTAAATCATCAACATTGAACGAGCTGTTGAGAAAGACTTGGCAAATCCCAAGCGAATTTAACCGGATGTTTTCAGCTGGTACGACCTCATAACCGGGCCGAATATCAAGAACAGACAAAGTAACGTGACATCAAAGAACCTGGAGAAATCTTTCCACTGAGCTTAGAATTACTAGTGCCAGACAGCAGCACTAATATGGCGTGACGGATTGCGTGCCTCCATGAACTAGTGAGCTATAAACGAGGACTTATCTCAAGCCGAAGATCCAAACATGTCTGGAAGTTCAATGCATAGAGGCCTGACGAAAACGCCTCCTGGTCTTCTAGGTCAGGGGTTGATCTGAGTTAGCAGCTCAGTCGGAATAAGGAGTGGAAGTATAACTAATCTAAGCAGATGAGCCTACACTAAGCCATGCCCGACCGCCTTGCGGTCAGGTTCTTGTTACAACCAAAGATTTTGATTGAGAATCCTGATCGTCCTTTTGCTTAGCGGCTGGAGTCCCAAACAGTACCGTCCATCAAACCCCATGAGTTTTACGCCTGCTAATAAATCCAAACTGCATCGGTCCTCGCGCACGACAATCAGGACGGCGCTTCCCATTGCATCGAGCGCAAGTGAGGAAGGTAGTGATAAGTATGCTACTGCCCAGAGTTCCCTCTCTTTTATTGTACCAGTTTCTTCTGTCACCAAACAAATCTCTTTGCCCCTTTTGCCTGCACATAGTGTCTCTACTGATCTCACGCGCGATACTCGCAACGGTTCGTTGTCGATTGTGCGGGTGGCTTTCAGTCTTCTTAAACCTCGACAGCCTCTGAATTTCAGTTCCTTCAATGTGCGCATCAGTATCCGTTATTTCATGTGTCTGATATCAGTCACCTATGGCATAAACACGAAATCTAGATGATCACCAAGGACTAAGCGTACTTTGTCTCGTTTTTCCACAGCTGACTCGTCTGAGCCTCATAATGACAGCACGATCAAGTGTGGATGGCTACTCGCTCTGAACTCATCAAAATAACTCCAGATGACTGCGCGTCTAAAAAGCCTCTGTTGAAGGAGTCCTATACTGCTTCCCATGGCGGTGTTTTCACTGAAGGATACGAACGAAGGAACGAATACCGGGCGCTGTCTCGGGCTGACTGATTTTCGGTAGTCTGTCTAGAAGCGATGGCTAAACTTTGATCCCATAAACTTATGGACTACATAGAGTGTGCAATGCTTTGCTGGCCGGCATCTTTGGGGGAAGCGAATACTGGGAATACAGTAGTGTATTTAGCTTCATCCGAAGGTCTTATAAACTGATCAGTCAGCCACCATCGTCTCTCAATGGGCCACGAACCCCACGCTTTGTCATGCCTCTGAACATCTGGACCTCCAAAAAAGACCTACTTTGGCCTGGTTAACCCGAAAACATTACATCCACAAACAAATACTGAATCTGCTGGATTCCGTTCTGCTGTGATGCACTGTCCGTCGCGTGCGCACCTGCCATTAAATGCTTCTACTTTGTATTACCTTCCTATCAATATATAAAAGAAAACATGCACCAAATAAGGCCAAGAAACTTTTTTCTTCCCTTCATTCTAACTGGACAGGTACCCGGAGTCAGATCGACCATATCAGTTAGCTGCAGTTGGCGCGGTTCCGTCCAGAACTGTAGATCATACTGGACTACGTACGTCGAATCGGATCATGCGTTAGTTCTAATGCGATTTTTGCTGCAGCTCAACGGCCATCGACGCAGGCCACAAACCCGATTGGCTGTCGAACGTCTGTCTGATTCCGCTGTTCGCAACAGCTATGAACAGAAACTATCTGCGGAACTAAGAACTTCGACGAACAGTGTGATCAAATCAAGCAGGTTATGCATTTGGCAGCAGATTTCACCTGTGGTCCTAGATCTAGCGTTCATCAAAGACACTAGATTTCGCAAGAGTCGCTGGGCCTAATGGAGTAAAAACGCCAGCTGCCTGAGTGCAAGGAAGTGACTAAGATGCGTCGGCATTTGCAGCGTTAATTGACGATGAGCCTTAAGAATGCCCGCGAAAACTGGTGGGTTAAGGTAGCCGTAGAGATGGAGGAAGCGGCCGCTTCAGGTAACGGTCAAAGATTTTTTAAGCTTATACGCGAAACCGGTGGGCGGCGAACGTCGGTTAGTGAAGTCGTGTGCGATAGAGAAGGAGAGCATATCCCTACCAAACGACAAAAGCTGAACCGTTGAGTTGAGCACTTCAAGGATCAGTTTAGCTGGCCACACGCTAACGTATTTAGTCCGATGCCTGCAGCTGAGAATTCTTGGGAGGTGACATTTGATCCCCCAATGGAAGCGAAAGGGCAGCCCAATATTCGGCTTCTGAAGAGGGGAAAAGCAGCCGGTCCCGACGACCTTCCCTCAGTTCTCTTCAGATTGGATGGAGAATCACTGGTGAAAACACTTACCTCCTCGCTTCATGATATTTGGACCGAGGAGTATTCCGTTATGATGGAATGAGTCACTGATTGTACCCATCTTCAAGAAGGACACACGGAGTGACTGCACCAATAATCGTGGGATTATTTTAATTTCGTGTTAACTTCGAAAATGCTGCGTTGTTTGACACCGATTCGCGAGAGTAACATCCGCGAACAGCGGACCGGATTTCGTCCAGGTCGAGGCTGCATCGACCAGATATTCACTCTCCGGCAGTTAATCAGAACGCGCCAGACGCACCGCCGCCCTACGATCTTAGTCTTTCTCGACTTGAAAGATGCTTCCGACCCCGTGGATCGACCAGCACTACTCAATGCTCTCCACNAAAACATGCACCAAATAAGGCCAAGAAACTTTTTTCTTCCCTTCATTCTAACTGGACAGGTACCCGGAGTCAGATCGACCATATCAGTTAGCTGCAGTTGGCGCGGTTCCGTCCAGAACTGTAGATCATACTGGACTACGTACGTCGAATCGGATCATGCGTTAGTTCTAATGCGATTTTTGCTGCAGCTCAACGGCCATCGACGCAGGCCACAAACCCGATTGGCTGTCGAACGTCTGTCTGATTCCGCTGTTCGCAACAGCTATGAACAGAAACTATCTGCGGAACTAAGAACTTCGACGAACAGTGTGATCAAATCAAGCAGGTTATGCATTTGGCAGCAGATTTCACCTGTGGTCCTAGATCTAGCGTTCATCAAAGACACTAGATTTCGCAAGAGTCGCTGGGCCTAATGGAGTAAAAACGCCAGCTGCCTGAGTGCAAGGAAGTGACTAAGATGCGTCGGCATTTGCAGCGTTAATTGACGATGAGCCTTAAGAATGCCCGCGAAAACTGGTGGGTTAAGGTAGCCGTAGAGATGGAGGAAGCGGCCGCTTCAGGTAACGGTCAAAGATTTTTTAAGCTTATACGCGAAACCGGTGGGCGGCGAACGTCGGTTAGTGAAGTCGTGTGCGATAGAGAAGGAGAGCATATCCCTACCAAACGACAAAAGCTGAACCGTTGAGTTGAGCACTTCAAGGATCAGTTTAGCTGGCCACACGCTAACGTATTTAGTCCGATGCCTGCAGCTGAGAATTCTTGGGAGGTGACATTTGATCCCCCAATGGAAGCGAAAGGGCAGCCCAATATTCGGCTTCTGAAGAGGGGAAAAGCAGCCGGTCCCGACGACCTTCCCTCAGTTCTCTTCAGATTGGATGGAGAATCACTGGTGAAAACACTTACCTCCTCGCTTCATGATATTTGGACCGAGGAGTATTCCGTTATGATGGAATGAGTCACTGATTGTACCCATCTTCAAGAAGGACACACGGAGTGACTGCACCAATAATCGTGGGATTATTTTAATTTCGTGTTAACTTCGAAAATGCTGCGTTGTTTGACACCGATTCGCGAGAGTAACATCCGCGAACAGCGGACCGGATTTCGTCCAGGTCGAGGCTGCATCGACCAGATATTCACTCTCCGGCAGTTAATCAGAACGCGCCAGACGCACCGCCGCCCTACGATCTTAGTCTTTCTCGACTTGAAAGATGCTTCCGACCCCGTGGATCGACCAGCACTACTCAATGCTCTCCACTCGACGGGTATGCCAGTGAAGTTCGTGAACCTGTTGCGAGCATTGTACTCGCATACCTATGGTCGCGTGAGGGTATACGGTGAACTATCAAATTAATTCCAAACTACTAGTGGCGTTCGAGGAGGGTATCCCATTTCTCCACTCTTGTTCAACTTCGTTATGAACGAGGTAATGAAAGATGGTTTACGAGTCCCCCAGGATGTAGAAAGTGAACTGGGAAATAGTGAACTGTGTGATCTAGACTACGCAAATGACGTCGTGTGCCTGTTGGAATCGGCGGACTATGCACAACGCGCACTAGACAGACTCTCGAGGTCTATAGCTCGTTTCGGCATGTTTTACACCTTCAAAGTGACCGAACGACAATAGTCCCAAACTTGATACAGGATAGAGAGGAACTAACGATTGTGGGGTGTTTCCTTTACCTTAGTAGCTGCGTGTCGAACGATGGTAGGTCGGCATTGGAAGTAAGCACACCTGTATCGAAGGCTCGAGCGGCGTAAGCGGGACTGAAGCAATTGTGGCATCGGCCTGATATTTCACTGAAGTTGAAAGGTCGTTTGTACTGTGCTGTAGTGTGCTCAGTTTTGTTGTACGGCTGCGAGACACGGAGTATGCGTATCAGAGACGATGTCTGCGTAGTATTGCTGTCGTTGGATGGAGTGATCGGGTGAGTAATGTGGAGGTGAGGAATCTAGTAGTAGATGCCAATTCTGAGAATATCTTGTTCCAGCGTATGAAACTTGGTTGATTATGCTGGTTGGATCACGTATTGCATATGGTGAACACTCGTTTACCATACCGTGCCCTATTTTGCGTTCCTCCCACGGAGTGGAGGAAGCCATGTGGAGGTCAGCAAATGACGTGGCAACGTGAAATGAGGAAACACAACAAACTTAGGTAAAGTAGATATCTCACGTCTTCGTGTTTGGGGTTGGAGTCCGAAAGACCCGTCAGCCAGCTGGCTAGAGACACTGACGGATTTGGCAGTGAACCGTGAACAGTTGTCTTCGTGTTGTCATTTTCAATCGAATCAGAACGATTGAAAGAGTACGCTTGTACGATCAGACTGTGTTCCGTGTGTTGGCTACAGCAGCATCTTACCTTACAGGTGTACTCCCTGTTCCCCTTGGATATTCACTCTTTTCATAGAAACGTGACTCTGTAGAAAAGGCGGCGGTCAATGGGACTTGCATTAGTGTTTAACACTGAACGATGATGATGAGTACTAGCGTTCTGGTGAACATTGTGCGACTGGAAAGGTCTGCTTAAAATCAGGTACTATCCAGCGACTTAATTCACTATGTATTCTCGGATTCTGAACCACTTTTTCGGAAAGGTTCAAGGAGATGCTTGCAGTTAACGCACGGAAATTCATTGGGTGACCACGCAGATCGTGTTTTGCACAATCGTAGCGATGCACAGATGTTCAAAAAACCTGGACATTGTTAGAAATCGTTCCAGAAATTTGTGAATTCCTGCCGTACTGGATGCGAACACTATCAATGCCACAAAGTCGCACAAGCCTTATTCTCCACCTTCCCGAGTTCTTTCAGTAGACTTGATACAACCACTTTTAACTGCGTAACAATCTTATGAACAAACTTTATTACGTTAGTGATTTTAAATGATAGTTTTTCACTGACACTCATTTTCTCCTGCTGAGGAGGTCCTACGCATTGCATTCTCGTGGTGTTGTGCTCACAAAAAGGTGAGGACAAAAGAGAATGCCCGGCTCTTTCCGTCGAGTTGATTGATCCAGGTAATCAATTTAAGGACGATGGCTTAACCTCGATTCCAAACCAACTCTGGAGGGTGTATGAAGCATACGGCTGTGGTCACCGAGGTCTGTGGAAAAAGGGGTGCACTGGGCACTAAATCTGTATAATCCTATCGAAGGGGTAAGAACGAAGCAGTCAGTCACCGGTCCCTGGTGGATTACGTGATCTCACATCGTTCTGCTGCCTTGTTGATTAGACCATTGGATCAAAGGCCCGGAGTAGGGTCCCATAAGCTAACTCTCTACTTTGGTTTGGAAAACCGGGGGATAGTATCCAACCCAATGACGACTCAAGAATCCCGACCGAAATCCAATGACGTGAGGAGGAGAATGGAAGAACTATAATGTATAGTGAACTCTGTAAATTGTTTCATTTTCTCTCATTCTTTTGGCTAATTGTTTCCGCGTGCCGTTATGATTCCGATGGCACAAGATCTGCAAACAAATGTGATTATATACATATATGTATACATATATATATATATATATGAATATATATTTATATTACAGGTTTTGATGTTTATGGGCATGAGGGACAAGCGCAGGATACCGTGAGTTATACTGTCGTTTCCTAGAGGACCGGGGGGTTTAAAGGGGCCCGAAGGACTCTGAGTGCATGCATATTTTTTAGGCTCATTCATACAGTCGCCTCTTGAAACGCTGTTCTTATTTGTTTGTGACTGTAGTGCAGGCGATGCTGATTCGTGACTTCCTCAGTTAGTTTCATGTTGTCCGCAGCTGTATGGTGCCCTCAAAATGACTTGGATATAGAATCCAATTTCTTCAAATAAAATTCAGTATCCGACGAGGGTGATTGGGAAGTTCAAGAAAGGCTTGTAAGGTGGGTGAGACCGTTATACGATATAAAAAATAACGGTTCCCGGAGGCAATTTAAACGAATTTAGATGCATCAAAGTCCAATCATTTCCGGGAGGGAAAAGGTCACGACAATGGATAACCTCGACATGAGGTTCTTACGTGCGTAGCTGTGAGACTTTACTGTCTGGAACTCATTAGCCAAAGGAAGTTTTTCGTTTTCAGTCTCACAACGCTATGGTTAAAATTATGGACGAAAAGTAGTCAAAAGATGCGGACAACCGGTGACACAAAAAATAACACTTAAGACTAACAGAAACAGTTTTTCATGAATACACAACTAACAGCTAACAGGCATTGCAAATTTTTCGGCCTTCGACAGCTCTGGTCACCGAGAGCATCGCTGAAGAATGAGGAACGCTGAGTGAGTTGTTTATATATGCACCTGGAAAAAATGGCAGCAAATCGCAGAATATACTTATAGCATATATTCCACCCTGATTCTTTCAATTTTTGTAACAAAAGTAACATTACTGCAAGCAACAGCCAATTTAACTTCTTGTTACACGGATTAATTTACAACAAAAAGGAGAAAATCCCCAAAACCTAGGAATTCGAAAAGTTAGAAAGAACACTTAAATCGGAACCAGTTTGTCACTACTTTTGAAAAGAAATTACAAGTCAAAGTACAGTAGGACAACTGATAAAGGCACAGCAGTTCGGATAATCCGTAACGATATTTTCCGTTTCTTCCGAGCCTTTCAGCTAAAAACGCGCGTCAATCCTGACTCCCGAGGTTCAAATCTACATCAAGAACAAACCCAAAAACAACCAGGTAGGTTACGTATAGAACAGGATATCGTCCTCTGAAATGAATTATCCAAAAAATAAGAAAGACCTCATTCGTGACCGTACACCATTTCTGGTAAACTCAATCAGTCGTTTGGAGGAGATTAAATAACAGCGAGTAGGAAAATTGAATGTGGAGCACTGAAACAGTAAAGTTTCACGTCACAAACCTGGCTGGTAAATGCATTCCACAAATAGACACATGTGCCTAATCCGACAGCGAGCACGTTTTGAGAGGACCAGTCAACCAAATTCAGGTAGAAATCATCTTGCAGTTCTGGTGCGTCCAATACTTTGTACGGAACCCGCGAAATACGACGCGTTTGCTGATAAGGATGACGGGGACGGTAAAAACCACAAACATGAGCTTTGGCTTTAGGCGCGGCCAGCATACAAGACCGCGTTTCAAAAGTGAGGTCAATTTTAGGTCTATAAGAAAATCAAGAACGAAGAGAGATAAAAACAAAAGGTTTCGACCAAAAATAAAGACCTCCGGCGAAAAATATATCTGTGGCATATTAAAGACGGACAGTTGACTTTATGGAGGTGGAGAATGTAAGAAGCACCAGTTGAATTATACACAGTGTTTCTTCATTGTTTTTATTTTCCCTTCTTAATTATGATTTTAAGGGAATTTATTTTGTAAACATTATTTGTTACACATAAAGTGAAATACAGTATAAGAGTTAAACCCCACGACCAAAAGACATACTGCAATGTGAGGGAGTGAGGAGAACATTCGCATCAGAACCAGTTTACTAATCCTGTTTTTGAAGAGTAAGATTGTAAGTGAGTGGAAATACAAAACGTGAGAGTTCCACGGTTTGGAAGTTCGATAGAAACCTGAAGATGGTGACTAGCTGCCTGTGTGTGAGTAGAGCGAGAAAGGGTTAAGGGAGGATGAACTGGTGGGGCAAGTTCCAAGGAACAAAACCCAAAGGGCCAGTGATTGCAAAGTATTTGTTAATGAAGGATCGCCCATTGGCCGAATCCATCAAGGGGAAGATAAGTTGGAGAATCCCCACCCTTCATGTGACTGCAGTGCTCGAATGCGAGGCGGATTTGACCTAGGTATAACGGAAGATCAGCTGGGGAAGAAACCTTTGGCAAGAAATAGAGAACCAATTTTATGCGCAGCGCGAGAAAGCCCAGATGGGAATGCTAGCATAGTGAAGAACCAGTGGATAAGTTAAAAAGAGAAACAGTCTGCGGAACTCAAAACAGACGAGTCAAAGGACAAATGGAGAGAATAACGCTTCAAAATCGAAAGAAGCTTCGGAAGCATTCAATATCGTTGGAGCCCCAGGAAGCAGTGTTCAGGATCGACGTTTAGTGACACATTGGTAACACGATCGATGTTGGTGTTAGCATGGTGAGGACTTCGGTGACGAATAAAGCAATGAGTGGCGTCATCGGCAAAGAATGGATTGAAGCTAGTAGACACAAGTTCATAAATGAATGAAAGAAAGAGATGGGTACAATTACTGAACCCTGGAATTCATACGGAATGACTGAGATGGGGCTCACACCAACTCGGACGGAGATGTTTCGCTTGCTGAAAAAACTTGATTCCCACGGTAGGAGACGGAGAGAATCCGAACGTGGCTAGTTTCGACAGAAGGCCGTATCAAACTCGGTCGAATGCCTTAGAAATGTCAAGGGAGACTGAGCGTTTTTACGTGAGTGTAGAGTGGGACCTTCCAGGAGTGTGAATCGAGGTTGAGTAGATCACTCACTGAGCGGTGAGATCGGAAACCATGTTGGCAGTCTTTCGGCAGTTCTTTGCGTTCGAGAAACGAACGCAGTCGCAAATACTTTCGAAGTAACAGACGTGAGGGAAATCGGACGATAGCCGTTAGGATCAGTAAGACCACCACGTTCGAGAAGAAAAATCAAATGTTTTCAAGAGGATGGGAAGGCAGAATGTTCGGGGAAAATACAGAATAGGCTACACAAATGAAGAGTCAACTCAGGCGCACATATTTTAAGGACGATGCGTAGAATACCATTCGGACTGGGTGGTTTGGGAACGTTCAGAGAACGCAGTGCCTGGCGGATCTTCCCAGTGCTAATACAGGTAGAAAAACAGCGACAATGGGAAAGTAAGAAGCCAATGATGCAGGAAAATTGTGTAAAGTTGAATTGGGGACAAAGTGCGAAGCAAAAACCTCAGCATTCCCGTGGTTAAAAAACAAGATAACCAGAAGAACTACAGATAGGACGAAAATTGGAAGAGCAGAAACTGCAGGAGAGGGTTTTACCAAGAGACCAAAACGTTCGGCTACGACTGGGGGATGAGAGTGGGCGTTCTGATTTGCAGTGGACGAAGCGCTGGACACTGGTTCCTAGCCTGCACGAAGCAGTGGCGAGTGTGGGCGGCACCAGCGATGAAACGTCGAGGGCTTCAAGCGTACAGCACGGTCGCATGCGTGCTTAAACCACTCGCATTTTCCCGGTTTGGAAGTCACAACGAGACTACACCTTGACGTGGTGTGACGGCTTGCGTGCCTCCATGATCCAACGAGCTACACAGAATGACTTATCTCAAGCCGAAGATCCAATCATGCCTGGAAGGTCAATGGGTAGAGGCCTGACGAAGTAGACTCCTGGTCCTCCAAGTTGGGGGTTGATCTGAGTTAGCAGCTCAGTCGGAAAAACGAGTGGAAGACTAATTGATCCAAGTAGATGGGCGCCCACTCAGCTGTACCCCGCTGCCTTGCGGTCAGGTTCTTGCCCGAACTTAAAGGCTTTGGTTGAGAACCCTAATCGTTCT
>LUCM01002745.1:35000-53720 GCA_008360955.1 Fasciolopsis buskii | reverse complement strand
TTCGAGTCTGCGGACCATGCACAACGGGCACTAGATAGACTGTCGAGATCGGTTGCTCGGTTTGGCATGTGCTTTGCACCTTCAAAGTGCAAAGTACTGTTACACGACTGGACGACAGCAGCGCCGAACTTGATACTGGATGGAGAGAAGCTGACGATTGTGGACCGTTTCACCTACCTTGGTAGCTGCGTGTCTAACGATGGTAGCTCGGGATTGGAGGTAAGTATGCGTATATCCAAGGCTCGGGCAGCTTACGCTGGATTGGAAGCACTTGTGGCGTCGGCCTGATATTTCACTGAAGTTGAAAGGTCGTGTGTACTGTGCTGCAGTGCTTTCAGTTCTGTTGTACGGTTGCGAGACGTGGAGTATGCGTGTGGGCGATGTTCGTCGGTTGGAGGTTTTCGACAACCGATGTTTACGTAGTATGGCTAGGATTGGATGGAGTGACCGGGTGAGTAATATTGAGGTTGGGAATCTGGTATTGGGTGCCACTTCTGAGAATAGCTTGTTTCAGCGTGTGAAACTTAGTAGACTACGCTGGTTGGGTCACGTGTTGCGTATGACGAACACTCGTCTACCATACCTTGCCTTATTTTGTGTTCCTCCTAAGGAATGGAAGAAGCCATGTGGAGGCCAACAGACGACGTGGCAACGTGGAATGAGAAAATGTACAGCGAAGTTAGGTAAAGTGGGTGTCTCACGCCTTCGTGGTTGGGGTCCGAAAGATTCGTCAACTGGTTGGCTGGAGACATTGAAGGATATGACAGGGAACCGTGAACAGTGGCGATCGTGCTGTCATTTTCTATCGAATTAGAATGATTGAAAACACGTGCGTTTGTACAGTTAGACTGTGTTCCATGTGTTGGCTTTAGCAGTATCTTATCTTTTCCCACCGGTGTAGGTCCACTTCCTGTTCCCGTTGGATGTTCACTCTTTTTATATAAACGTGTAACTCTGGGGAAAGGCAGCGGTCAGTGAGGCTTGCCTTGCTGTTTAACGCTGAACGATGGTGATGATGATGATGATGGTTTGGAAGTGTAGAATAAAAAGACTCATGCCTTGAAGGACAATATCAGTAAAGTTTGAAACGGATGCGAAAACGCCGGAAATAAAACAACAGGAAATTAAGAAGTCGCGAAAACTGTCTCATTCGGATGAATTGTAGCGCTAAACTGTGCCTTGAGGATGATGGACGGTCGTGGTCGGTGAAGTTGATGACTGATTATGTAGCACAATGGTCCAATGAGCCAAGCGAGGAAAGAATAGAAATATTTGAGTATACAGGAGGGAATGAAGTGAGGATAAGACCGAGAGTATGAACACGGTCGCCAGTTTGACCGGGTGTATGTGTGGAGAGGTCAATCAGGTTAGATAGATGTTCGGCTTCGCGCCTTATGACCGATGTGGCGGAGGAATACATCAGCCACTCGTGGCTGTGAACGTTGAAAAATCCCAGGAGAGTAACACGATTTCTGGGGTCTGTAATGAGTAGACGTTCAAGGCCCGGGGATACTAAATCAAAAATGCAAAAGTTAGCACTGTTGGAGGAACGATAAGGAACACAAAGGTACCGACTGAAAACAGGGGATTAAAGTTTCAAGCAAGTGATTTGAAATTCAGGATTGGGGAAGTCAGGACTTGGTATTCGACAGATGGATGATGAATAGAAGCGCACACATCTGCTTTGGTAACAAGAGAAGAGTGAAAGGTGCGATTAGGAAGTTGAAAATATGGTACCTGATGAAGAGGTCAACAATAGAAAAAGAGAAGATCGGGGTAACTAGTCAACAAAACCAATGTTGCAGTTCAGTCCGCGGATGTTGGTGAGGGTAATGAGTACTTGTGGATTTTTTGCATGCATATTAAGAGCGTCAGAACGAGTGTACATGTGAACGCCTACTGCCATGGCCAGTTTGAGAGGCCGGCAACCGTGATCCTGAGACTAAGGTGGCGAACCACATAGGGCGTGTTAGCGAGCCGGGCGACAGTAGGAACGTAAGATTTGGCGAGATTTGTGAAGAACGGAGAGCAATATCTACTAATAACTATCGAACAACATAGCTAGGATAGCCTGGACAAACTACAAGATACCTTTGTGACCCCGCTTAGTACCAGTGACAGTGAAATTACTGACTTTTCAGTTCTTAAAATACAAACAAGCTAATTCCAAAAACGCATATTTTAAATAAGAAAGCAACGGACACTAAAGAAATTCATCACAATCTTCAGTGTACATCTTCCGTGATTGCTGACCGAAGAAATGGCAAAATGACTCCATTCGACTTACCTTTTGAGGGAATTTGAGTAGACGCTGACTTTTGTCTGACACCGGAGACATGGAGTACGGGGACGTCTTCAGTTTACACGGACTATCTTTGCGCATCTTGAACTACAAATGAAAAACAATGACTTCATCTTTTCTGTAAATCTAGGTTACGTGAAAGAAGATAGAATCGCAGGCAAGCGACCAACCTAGTTACGTAAGCGACCAATCGAGGATGGTCAAATGTAAAAAAACAATCAGAAACAGGTCCAATGTGGTTAGAATTCCATCGAAGGCAATCTGCATCCATATATCCCACACTGTTCCGAAGAAAATTAGACGGGCAGCCCAGGAACAGAAGTTATGCCTCTATTAGGTGATAGACTTAGTGTTTAGCTCACTCGGAAAGGTCAACAGGCACATATAAGGCAATCGATGGTGCCTGAATGTAGGATGTGGATGCAAGAATGTTTGTGCCCAAGGCATCTGATCATGTCATTAGATGCCCTTAACCAGACATGACAAACTAACCGGAATCCAGTCAAGAAGCACGGGATTACCGTACAGGCAAGCCTGCAAGTTACGATTTTTTGTGCATTCCGTTCTTAATATGCGCTCAATGAATACTACTTGCCTGCCCCAGCCCCGAGGAACAAAAAATCCGATTCAATCCAATAAACGATCTATGCAAACCAATATGGGCTAAGGAATCATAATGCCTCGCGCACACGAAATCTCCAACCGTTCAGATATCGTTAAGGCTCGCGGTGGGCTCCCTAGAACAACCAATTAATCTGACTTGGGCATCCGGGTATAATCACTATAGTTCGGCAACAAACCCCCATCGAATGCTGCCTTTCGCCCCAACACAACGGAATACACATACATACATTTTCTAACCATTTCAATTCGACAGAAAATGGCCATACGATCGTTACTATTTGTGATTCATCATCATATATTCCAGTAATTCCAGCTAAACGGCTGAGAAGTCAGTTGAACCCCAACCCCGGAAACTCAAGACAATAAAATTCGGTGTGTATTTCCTCATTTCATGCTTCAGTGTCACCTGTTCACCTCCAAACGGATGGAAGTAAAAACAAAACACGGTACGGAGAACTTGCACTTCCACAGGCAACGCCTGCCCAATCAACAAAATCTAATAAATTCGATTCGCCTTAATAGAATACTCTCTGAACCAGTACCCGATGATACGCAAACAATGACAGTCGACAAATTCAAAGAGATAAACATTTTAGCAAACAAATTCCGTCTTGTGGCCATACGACTGAACTGAGCGCATCGCGACACAGTACATACGACCTCTCAATTTCAGATCGGCGCCACGAGTGCTTCAGTCCGGCGTATACCGCTTAGGCTTAGGATATACGCGTGCTCACTTCCGATATTGTTTCCGCCCATAGCCAAGCAGCCTCTGAGGTAAGTGAAACGATTAACAACGGTTAGTTGCTGCGCGTCAAGTACCAGTCTCGGGACTACTGTCGTCCAGTCCTGTAACGGCATTTTACACTTTGAAGGTGAACCGGGCTACAGACCCCGAAAGTCAGTCTAATCCACCTTGTGCATGTTCCACAGAATAGAACGAGCAATCAAGGTAGTCTGCGTAATTTAGGTCACAACTCCTTAGTTGACAGTTGGACGCATACATTCTGAAGACTTTCTAAAGCATTGCATCGTCTCAACGAATTTACTTGGCAGTTCAGCGCATGTCTTTAGGTGATCATAGGTATGCCAATAAACCTATCTAGTATACCTTTAGGGTGAAAAGTGAATGGTGCCGTTAGATCAACCGAGTCCAGACAAGTTTTAAATCGAGAAAAATCACGGTTATCGAACGATGGAGTGCGGCGAGTTTCGAGTAACTGGAGAAGGGCAAAATTAGTTGATGCAACCTCGACCAGCGCCAAATCTGGCTTCCCCTGTTCGCGGACGTTACTTTTTCGAGTAGGTGTCGGATGACTCGGCATTATCAAGACTAAATAAACTGACCCCAAGGCGATCACTATAACCAAGGCAGGTTGCTCTCTGGAAAATGGATAGTGATTTGGCCCATGATGAGGGAACACGCTCCTCGTTTCGAAATTCAAACAGCAATGAGACAAGTGCTTTTATCAAGGAATCTCCATTCAGTTTGGAGAAAACTGGGGAAGGTTTGTCGTGACAGGCCGATTCACCTTACTTCAGTGGCAGAATGTTCGTCTCTACTTTCAAATTCCTTTGGGGGGTCAAGTGACATTTCCCAAATGTTCAGTTGTTGACACTGGAGTAACTACATCAGCGCGCGCTCAGCTAAACTGCGCAAAGATCCTGCCTTTGTTGTCTGCTATGAATGGGCTCTATTCCTATCGCACAGCCTCACCGACCGAAGTTTGTCGCCCACTACCATCGCGTACAAACGTTGACTGTTACCTGAAGCAGACTTTACTTTCATTTCTTCGACCTCCTTTACCAACGAGTTTCATGATCACCTTTAAGGCATATCGCCACATGACGCAGCAGACTGCCGTATCCTATTCTTCGCCTTGCAATTCAAAAACTGATGTTTTCTCTGCGTTAGATTCAGCGACTATTGCGAGGTCCAATGTCCTTCAGATCAGTTCAGTTTTTACAACCATTAATCTTGCACTGATGTACTCTGATTTTCGGTGCTACCTCACAGCATTACCTAGTCAGAGATAAAAAGAGAATGAGGAATAACGGAAAATCGACTCCAAAGTAATAGACTGAAGAACAAAGCAGAAGAACGATTTCGAATGCTAGAACGCCACTGAATACTGTCCCCGACCACTGTTTGGGGGGATCGCGTGGACTCAAACCGATAATCTAACTGGGCTTACACAAGCCAGTCCATTGGTTAAATTTCCCATACTTTTCTGTCATGTCATCGACTGGCCACCTTGACTCACCTTCCAACCGCTGTATGTTTCGGAGAACGGCGTAGAATGAGGCAATCGTTCTGTCGGCATGCGCAAAACCTGATCGAACCTTAACCTACTCATATTAAGTACTTGTTCTAGAACCCAATGTCTTGGATGGGGATTGGGTGAAGAACTGCAAGCGAAACTTGAGATTAAGTGCATCTCCCGTTTCATTTGACCCTAGGGCTCATTTATGCTGTTGTTCGTCGGAGTTCGTATTTCAACTAATAGTATCCGCTCATGACTGGTGAAAACACTTGGATCAGAAAGACGTTCTCCGGATAACTGGTTTGTGACCTGTGTCGAGGGTTTTCGAGCTGAAACAAAAATCACACTAAGGCTAATACACGGTTCGATTCTACGTAAGTGGACCAGTGCGATCCAAGCTTTCGGACAGAATCGTACCAAAAGCAGCATACTGAGATATGATCATCGGTCAGAATGAAATTACTTGTACAGTCACAGCGTAATGTCGCTGGGTAACGTGAACCTCAGAAGTTCAAAATAGGAAGGAATAATGGGCTCTCGGTACATAATTGCAGTAGTCCGTCGCCGTTATCCGTAGGCTGAAATTTCGGACGAGTGACGAAAACTCGTCCTTCTGCGTGCCAACACTTCGCTGCGTTGGAGCATACGCTGAGATTACCAAAAGCTGTGCTTAATGCGGATATCTTTTCGAGCGTAACTGACCCTTGGATTGCTATGGCGCATAACCCACTATTATTTGGAATCCAGTCAGGAAGGACAGCCTCATCCTTGCCACTTAAGACTATCTCTACGCCATCTTGACCTAAAACGCGAGCTGCTTCACCTAATGATATGCGCAAGAAATACAGGAAACGGATATTAGACGCAGTCAGATGAATCACATGGCTCAGATTCTTAATTCAAGGATGCAACAGGCATCATCGTTCAGTGTTAAACACTAATGCAAGTCTCACTGACCGCCGCCTTTTCTACAGAGTCACGTTTCTATGAAAAGAGTGAATATCCAAGGGGAACAGGGAGTACACCTGTAAGGTAAGATGCTGCTGTAGCCAACACACGGAACACAGTCTGATCGTACAAGCGTACTCTTTCAATCGTTCTGATTCGATTGAAAATGACAACACGAAGACAACTGTTCACGGTTCACTGCCAAATCCGTCAGTGTCTCTAGCCAGCTGGCTGACGGGTCTTTCGGACTCCAACCCCAAACACGAAGACGTGAGATATCTACTTTACCTAAGTTTGTTGTGTTTCCTCATTTCACGTTGCCACGTCATTTGCTGACCTCCACATGGCTTCCTCCACTCCGTGGGAGGAACGCAAAATAGGGCACGGTATGGTAAACGAGTGTTCACCATATGCAATACGTGATCCAACCAGCATAATCAACCAAGTTTCATACGCTGGAACAAGATATTCTCAGAATTGGCATCTACTACTAGATTCCTCACCTCCACATTACTCACCCGATCACTCCATCCAACGACAGCAATACTACGCAGACATCGTCTCTGATACGCATACTCCGTGTCTCGCAGCCGTACAACAAAACTGAGCACACTACAGCACAGTACAAACGACCTTTCAACTTCAGTGAAATATCAGGCCGATGCCACAATTGCTTCAGTCCCGCTTACGCCGCTCGAGCCTTCGATACAGGTGTGCTTACTTCCAATGCCGACCTACCATCGTTCGACACGCAGCTACTAAGGTAAAGGAAACACCCCACAATCGTTAGTTCCTCTCTATCCTGTATCAAGTTTGGGACTATTGTCGTTCGGTCACTTTGAAGGTGTAAAACATGCCGAAACGAGCTATAGACCTCGAGAGTCTGTCTAGTGCGCGTTGTGCATAGTCCGCCGATTCCAACAGGCACACGACGTCATTTGCGTAGTCTAGATCACACAGTTCACTATTTCCCAGTTCACTTTCTACATCCTGGGGGACTCGTAAACCATCTTTCATTACCTCGTTCATAACGAAGTTGAACAAGAGTGGAGAAATGGGATACCCTCCTCGAACGCCACTAGTAGTTTGGAATTAATTTGATAGTTCACCGTATACCCTCACGCGACCATAGGTATGCGAGTACAATGCTCGCAACAGGTTCACGAACTTCACTGGCATACCCGTCGGGTGGAGAGCATTGAGTAGTGCTGGTCGATCCACGGGGTCGGAAGCATCTTTCAAGTCGAGAAAGACTAAGATCGTAGGGCGGCGGTGCGTCTGGCGCGTTCTGATTAACTGCCGGAGAGTGAATATCTGGTCGATGCAGCCTCGACCTGGACGAAATCCGGTCCGCTGTTCGCGGATGTTACTCTCGCGAATCGGTGTCAAACAACGCAGCATTTTCGAAGTTAACACGAAATTAAAATAATCCCACGATTATTGGTGCAGTCACTCCGTGTGTCCTTCTTGAAGATGGGTACAATCAGTGACTCATTCCATCATAACGGAATACTCCTCGGTCCAAATATCATGAAGCGAGGAGGTAAGTGTTTTCACCAGTGATTCTCCATCCAATCTGAAGAGAACTGAGGGAAGGTCGTCGGGACCGGCTGCTTTTCCCCTGTTCAGTACTTGAATATGAAACTCAACTTAAATTTTCGCTGGGTACCAGGAGACATCCCAAGAATTCCCAGCTACGGTCACCGCACTAACGAAATCAGCGTGCGGTAAGCTGAGTCTACCCATAAATTCCTCAGCCAAACGGTCTAATCTTTTCTGTGTACTATGAATGGGCTCTTGGTTTCTATCACATACGTCTTCACAGATCAATGTTCGCCATCCATCGATGTTGCGTATAAGCTTAAACAGTCTTTGACTGTTACCTGAATCATCTACCTTAACCCAGCAGCTTTCATGGTCATTCTTAAGGCTTGTCGTTAACTGACGCTGCAGCTCTCGATGCATCCTATTCACTTTCCTGCAGTTAGGGAGCTGGTGTTTTTGCTTAATTAAGCACAGCGCGCCTTGTGAGATTCACTGCCTTTGAAGAACGCTAGATCTAGGATCACAGGCTGTCAAATGCATCCTCTGACTGATCATCAACACTGCTGCTCGTAGATTCTTAGTTCGTTTGTTTTCTCTGCATAACCGGTGCTAACGGTCGAATCAGAGAGATGTTCCACGACCGGTTTGCAGTCTGCATTTATGGTCATTGAGCCGTAGCAAAACTCGTACTAAAACTAGCGCAGTACGACCTATAGCTTTGGACAGAACCGCCGTGACGGTAGCTTAACGTTATACGGTGGTTTGACTCAGACTACCCGTTGAGTTAGAGCACCACGTGGCCGTACCACGTGAACTGTCGGGAATTCGTGCCAGGCAAGAATAAATGATTGCCCGCACAAAAATGAAGAAGCCTTTCTCCATTATCTGTTCGCTGAGGAGGCAAGGCGCAGCGCCCACCTAAAAAGGCTTCCGATAAACTAAGTTTCCCAACTTGTGCATCACGATGACGGCTCTTGCGAGCTTGCCATAAAACTTGTCTTGCTGTGTTCCCGTGTTACGGTCTGTTCGGGCGTATGCCGTGATGACAAATAAGCAGTGCTTAACACAGCTACCATTTGGAATCCTGACTGATCCCTGCAGTCTTTCGGCGCATAAACTACCATTAACCGAGACTCAATCTAGGCCTGTTTCAGCCTTGCCGCTCAAGGCTATTCCTACAGAGTGCTCGTCCGTGACTAGAGCTTCTCCATCCCCTGAGGTGAGAAAGAAAATATCTTGATGAGCTATTAGGCGCAGTTAACGGAATTACGCTAGTCGAATCCAGAACCCGAGTTTCACCGACGCAGATAACATCAATCGAAAGTGAGTCCACTGTCAACGGTAAATACGCTTGTTGGTCAGTCCGAATGAGTGTGCTCTTTGAATGCGAGGAGATTCAGGGGCTGACGAGGTTTGACGAAATGCGAGCTGCCAGACTGAGAATTATCTAAAGCATTATCTGGCAATGAACTGTCGCAAGCATCGACCATGTTATCAGTAGGAACATTATGAATAAACAGTGACGACAAAGAGAGCCGGCTGAGGGAAGAAAACAGGCTGAATGAAAGAGGGAACTCTGAGCAGTAACGTTCATTGCTACCACCCCGTTTGGTGCAATAGACAGCACTCTCCTGACTACCCTGCGCGACGACCGATGCAGTATGGAGTCCACTCCCTAAACAGAACGACTAAGGTTTTCAACCAAAAGATTGGATTCTAACAAGAACATGTCTGCAAGATAGCAGGAGTAGCCGTGTGGAAACCCACTTACTTGGAGCAAGTATTCTCTCACTCATTTTCCGATGGCATTTGCCGGCTAAATCTAACTCCTAACCTAGAGAACCAGGAAACTACCTCATCAGACCTCTATCCGCTGACCTTTCAGGCATGATTGGATCTTCGGCTCAAGATAAACCATCCTGCGCGGCTCGCTGGGTTATCGATGCACGCAAGCCATCACACGTTGAGGTACAGTCTCGCTGTGTATATATCACATACAATTCAATGTGCAATTTCAATGTAATTGTACAGCCTCATATACACAACTAAGCAAGTAAACAGGACGCCAAAGGAAAAATTCCCTTGTAGGGTTGCATTATTCAAGTGGCTCCGCAAGCCAATAACATTCGAAGATATAGCGACCCCATAGTGAAATTCGCAGGGGCCTGACAAACGATATGAAAAGAGAAATAAATTGAAAGCTTTTGTATATGGCGTCAGACCGTCGATCGAAGCGAATGAAAATCGCCAGAATAACATCGCACACAACAATCACGGCCATTTTATCTATCCCTGAGTCTTATTCTCTTACTTTATCCTCTTCCAGATCAGTAACAAATACAAACAAAAACAGAAGGGCAATCAGAATCATCGTTATCACCTTTCATTTGCAAATCACTGTCAATCGAAGGGAATTTCCCAACTCCGCTGCAAACCATTAGGACGCGAATTTCTTCTGTTACAAAGTACCAGACCAGTTAGCCGGTTTAGTCATCGATGAGATCGATATTGTATACATCTATATATATATATATATATATATATATATAGTGATTTCATCGATGACTAAACCGGCTAACTGGGAAAAGAATTAAAACTGGATAACAAACGAAAACTAATGTTTCTACCGAACAATCTTTTCTGAATGTTAACGGTGGCCACAGGACACTGTACAGCAGCTGCACTAATGAAATCGGTTTTTAAACATCTCAGAATCTCTAACCAGCGGCAATGGTTATTTTTTGACCTCCAACCATGAAGGCGGGCAAAAACAACCGATGCCAAAACCGAAAATAGTTCTTCATCTCTATGCACCAATTCATTGCAGCGACCCGGAGACGGCCACATTAGATTGTGCAAAATACTATATCAAAATATTCGAATTCCGAAGTAGTCTAAACTTAACGTTAGGAAGTTTACTTGCCGTTTGATGCCACAGGTTTGCGAGAGTTATTTGTCTGCATGCTAAAGTAACAATTGGTTTCCACCAATTGAAAAACAAGCTTGTGTGATCTACTTGTGAACGGTTGAATTCCTAGCTCCCTTAGCACTACTTGATGCTCATGTCGCATTAGGCATACCACGTAACGACTGAAACCCCCTTTCCAATATACGTCGTTCACGTGAAAGCCGTTTTTTTCTTAATTTTGGGGAGCCGTTGGCTTGTTGCCCGTTAATTTTTAGTTCGCATAGGAATATAATTAGCACCCGTCTTGAGCTGCTAAAGCCTGATCTATGAGTTGGCTCTTACAACCTTACTCAACCAGTGTGATCCCCGTCCAAGACCGCGTACAGCAATTGTCTCCATCAAATAACAATGGCCTGCAATCAGCAATTGACACGTTTTGTCAGTGTTCACCCGACTGGAGTTTCGGAAGTGAATGGTCCGACCGAAGGCAGCTGAGGATTCTCAGCACGAAGGGCCAGGTTTCACAAACGCGAAAGAAAATGCAAACTATGGCACTGCATTTCACTATCAATTGAGTGGAAACCCGCTTTTAGTTCAAGGAAGACCGAGATTCTGGCCCTACCAAAGGGGTGTCCTAAGACTTGCCATAGGGTGAATCCACCGACCGGAAGTGGGAACCGGTGACTTTCAAGGGTTTTCACAAATGGTACAATGTGGCATGAGTATCATGACGATAAATGGTACATAACTCACGGAAAACACATTGCTATTTTCCCTGAGTGAAAGAACGCCGTTTGAACCTTCTGGCTTGCTCGACCCGAACGCTGATCCTGAGGAGGACTCAGTCAGCTCGTTTGCCACCAGTGCTGATAGCAGGTCGATAGTTTGGGGTTCGTTAGCAGGCGGATCACGAGGAATTCGTGCAGCTGATGGGCTCACATAGGTAGGCGCACCTCTTGTCCAGTTCCTATCGAAGCCGCCTGATGCATTCTGACTAGGTTGGGCATGAGAATCAAGGTCACTAAATAGACCATCCGGTTGGGCTACTTGATTGGACTGGAAAAGCCTCCGCGTATGGCTGCTTCCGGGCTTACGAAAACGTCACAGAACAGTGTAGCAGACATACCTCAAAAGATGAACTTTTCCAACGCGCATTTGTGCGAACAGGAATGTAGCGGTCAACATAATTTTCCTTAGTTGGGGTCTTCATCGGACTAGCAGGTTTCACGGGCTTCCGCGCAATATTTATCAAAAGACTTCAACCTACCGACTTATACGGCGACCCCAGAAGCCGCCTCTCATACCCCTGTTCCATTGTTTAAAAGTAACTTAAAGAACGCGCCTCAAACATCAGGTCAGTTCAGTTTGCCCACGACAGAAGTGACCGTGCTGCCAAAAGGGTATCCAGATCAGTGTTATCGGCGAGTTTCCTTGGCTTCCTACACTGCGCAAGATTTGAATTTCAGTGTTCCCCTGCACTAAGATGCAGAGTGCATGGGACGAAAATTTGGCTTCGGCCACTCGAGAGTCCGGATTGGCGTGTTGTCGGCCGGTGTCCGTAGCTTCCATCGCAGAGCATGTTGTTTTGATTCTGAAAAGTTAGGCATCAGGTGCGGTATCAAATGTAACAGATGCGTTTTTTTGTTCATACACAGAGCTTACTGTCCCATCTATGCGTATACCACCCCTAGCAGGCACTCAAAGCTCCTTTTCATTCATCGGCACTTTTACTGTCAACCACAGACTCTGGTAGTCTGTTCTATAGTGGAATCGCACTAGTGGTGAAGAACCTCGCCCTCGTCTGAAGCTTTGTGTGGTTTCTCTGCAGCCTCAAGCTATTTCCTCTGGTGCCCTGCCTGGTACAAGAGTGAAAAGTTGTCAAAGTTTCTTGCCTGAAAGACCCTTCTCAATTTTAGCCTTTTAATTAGATCCCTGGGAGTGCGTCGGCATCTGAGAGACAGTGCTACTGTCTCGGTAACCCTCATCCTAGCCTCTGTGCCCATGACCATCCCTAACCTCAGTAGCCGATTTCTGTACCTTTTCTGAAAAACTCAGAACGTTTAAGTTACGACACCCAGGCCTAAACATGTCACTCCACGTGCGGCCCTACAGTAGTCGCGCACAGGGTCCCAAGCCCTTCAGGTCCCAGGACGATATTGATATGCACCCAAAAAGCGCCACTGTGGCCTAATTCGCCGCGCCGACCCAATGTTGGGAGGGTTTGAAAGTGCTCGTAACAATCGCACCCAAACCCCTGGATTGGGAATCATTAATTGTATCACTCATTTTATTCCCTCTATGCACCCGCCCAAAGGTCCGACCCGGAAACTTGGCCAGGTTCACCGGAGAGTCCCACTTACCCGACCAGAATTTGCCTGCTTGGATGTCCTGCCCAAGGTCTTTACCTGCTACTTTGACATCGCCGACGAAAAGTTAGCCTGAGCTGCACACGCTCTTTGCTGGGTCGTTATTGACTGAGGAAGAATTTAGGTCCTAGTACCGATCAATGGTGAAAACCACTTGGCAGACTAACGGGGACTGTCGTGCAACCTTCAGTCCTAATAGTAAGCTTCCTTCCCCGAGAAAGCTGTTCATCCAAATATTAGCCCTCCTCGTTATTGAGTTCAGTTTAGTTTAGTCTACGCAGGATAGAAGCGACCACAGCGAGCTCCCCGATCGTTGTTTTGTCGGAGAGCTTGCCTGGCTTCAAACACCGCCTGGGATTTGTTCGTTGTTTTCCGAAGCCTGAGTTTTGAAGTGGTGTCATGCCGATAGATATACGCATGGCTACATACTAGACGCATATAAATGAGCTGCCCTGATCCCATCCATGTTTCTAGATCTTGGTCCGGGGCCCAATCGAATGCTTTTACTGAAGTTCGGCGAGCGGTACTTTTTGTTGAACACTTCTGGAGTGGCACCGCCCCGTTCGTAAAAACCCGGGCCCTCAGTTCTAGCCTACCTTGACTGTTTCGTAGCCTCAAGCTACATCCCCTTGTTCCACATATGGGCGCAAACTCAAAAATATCACGAGCATCTGTGCCCTACACATTGTTAAGCGTTTGCATTAAGTCCACTCAGTTTCATCCATTTCCGCAAAATAGAAGCTCAGGTCTTAAAGTCTTTGCAAATAAATCCATCCTCGATGCTGAGCCAACGTTCTCGTTGCTGGACTTCGGAAATTCTGTGGGCAGTTCACATCTTTGTGATAATATGGGACACGGGATTGTACACAATGCTCAAGGAGAAGATGTACTTGCAATTTGTACTAGGACAGAAACATCTCCTTTGGACTGCATGGCATCGTCTTTCAAAGCCAGTTCGCCATTACTCTGGCCCTGCCGGCCACCACCTGATACCGCATAGACGGCTGAAAGTGATGACAACCCTGATTTCTCCCTTTCTTGCGCGCACTGCAGTGGTCTATTACTAGATTTGCGGTCATCGTAAGGTCTGGTTGGGGAAAAGCTCCTTCTGTTTTTAGATTCACGGGATCACTTTCATACAAATGGCCTTGGCGCTTTATCTTATGCATATTTTATTTGTTTGAACTTTTGTTCGTTTGCGCTAACGGCGCGATCTTGCCATTCGATGTTTTGGGATCCGCGTAAACTGCGTTTGTATTTCTGTACAGCGACATCGACTGTCGTTTAGGGCATTTGTGATCGCATATTTTGGGTTTGTCTATGCTTATGTGTTGATTTACCTTACAATCCGGTAATTGATCGTGGTTTAGTTTGGGATTCTACTTTTGGTTGCGCAATGCTTAAACCCTGTAAGCAGCAAATGAGAGTTGCTGAGATTTAGTGGTGGATCCCGGCAAGCCGGCCGTCTTTTGACTACTTCTTAACACTTACAGATATATTCTTCAGCCACCCTGGCATGGTCTACGAAGATAAGCCATGGGCTAGCCAATCCGTAATCCAATCGTTTATAAATAAAAGAGAGAGAAGTGGTCCATGAACAAAGCACTGGGGTACTCCGCTTTCGATATCTTGTCCGAATTAGTAGGTACTATAGGGCGTTGTTTGCTGAGAGCCTACCTAAACAATTGCCCGGCTGATACAGATGTACTGAGAGCCGGCGCGTTTTGGTCTACCCTAAATGACTTGCGTGACCGAAGGCGACAGGTATCCACTGCTTTGACTGCACCCATGCCGCTACTTGTTTCATCCAAAAGCTTCATGAGACTCTCAAGGGATTATCTATTCTTGAGGAACTCGTGCTCCAGCGAACTCAGGAGCACAGCTGGTCTCTGAATATCCGTTCTAACGTTTTATATAGCTGGTGTTTGACCGACCGACCTTTAACTGTTATCCTTTTGCTTAGAACCGCACTTCGGCATTGCCGCCACCGTAGCCACTCTCCAGTCCGCCCTAGGTTCACCCACCCCAAAAGGCGCTCTGTGTTGCGCCGTTACGGGCTTTAAAATGGCGTCCACAATAAGTTGGCCACTAAGTGGTTTGATCCCGTCTGGCACTGCCGATTTGTGCTCTTTCGGTGCCCTCAAAAGTTGCAGCATTACCCCTTTATCCGCGTTCACCCCATCTTGCTTAGATGCCTCCCCGTTCCACTGAGAGATCTCAGAAGCCCGCTGCGCCTGGAGGCTCAAGTTCATGAAGATTGAGAGGCGTTTCGGGTTCACTAATCGCTGAGAACTAAAGTACCATCACCCATCTCCAACTTACTTCACATTCACGCGTGACCTTCTTGGAATATATGTATGCACAGAACCACTTAGAATTTGTTTTCACATTCAAGGCTGACTTCTTTTTACCGCCTTGGTCTCGCTCCTGGCCTCGGCATGAAAAGGCCCAGTAGCCAAAGGACTTTTGACCATAGTAACAAACCCAGAACGTCCCCTGCGGTATTGTTGCTATCCCTATTACTGGCTTCCAAACGGGTGAACGGCACTTAACCACTTATCCTCTCTTCATTTCAGATCAGGTCACACAAAATCAAGCTCCAGATCTTTGGAGTTTGGCCACGTTTCCTTGCGGTTTCCTGCACTCGAGGCCACCAGCTCCTGCTGCGCTGAAACTAGGAGAAATAAAAGTTATTCGTTCCAATACTCAGGTTTACACCAGAAAATCGATCACGCAGCCATCCACTTTCTAGTGCATTTCTTTGCCTCACTTCCTTCACACACGTCTTTCGCTTTACTTGCCGGTGTACCCCGGCCTCTTCATTGCAAAGCGTTTCCTCAGCCAAACAACTGGAGTTCCTATTCTGTATCACCCCAAGCCAAATTTTGACTGTTGCAACCGACAGTTGCTCCCAGACTAGCTAAAGACGGCTGCAATGGTCATCACTCACTGTCATTCCGCTCCGAAATCTTTAAGATCCAGGAACCATTGCTTCGGGAGCTCTCCGTTTGACTCGAGTGGACCAGATAAACTCTCTGGCTCATTGAATCCCGATCTGTAGTGAATAAATTTCACGCATTATATAAATTCGCTACTGAAATAAATCCTTACGTGGTTCTCATTATTGAAACATGGATTATTGATCAGCCCCATCCGGCCATAAAACTGTCAGGTCGCACTCTGTTCCGTGAAAGCAGGTCCACTCGCGTTGCAAGCCGTTTGCCATATTTGAAACGGAAGTACTGTGCACCCCTGTAGAAGAACGGCCATTGTGCCCGCCTATGATTCCATTTTGGTGTCTGTTTCAGTGCCCACCTCGCCTTTGTTCTTGCAGGCATTTATCGACCTCCCGGCGCAGCTGTTTCCGATTTTATACCTAGTATCAACGCTTTTAAATATTTGGCCCAATAGCCTTTCTCATCTAAATTTATAGTCTAAATTTAGCAAGCTGCACGTCAGCTGGGATTCCCCAATGTCCCTCACCATTTACTTGATTTCATTTCATGTGTCCGCACTGGAAGTTGGATTCGAAAACTCGCGTTTACACACAAGAAGAATAACATCCTGTTTTCGGTACTTACTCTCGGCCTTTCTGGCATAATGAATATCGTGCTTGGCTGTTTTCCTATCAGTAGCCATATAAGATTTATTTGCACGATTTCTACTCCACCCCTCAGAATTAAAAGCCAACTAGAACCTACTCGCAAGCATTACTGGTTTAGTAACTTCAGATGACTTCTTCAGAAACAAACAGGCGACCAATAGATTGTATTCAAAACCACTGGAGCGTTTGAAATGGATTACCAACACTGGAACCTTCTTGCAGCACCCCTGTAGCTCCTCCGTCAGTCGTGTCCAAAAGAAGTATTTCAAACTCCAGGCTGCATAAAGCAAAATCGGTGATTCTCTGTTATACTATAGCTCTACTTTTGTCAACATCTATCAACCGTACACTGGATGACAATTTGGAAAATCAAGAGCATCAGTTCTAAATTGATTCGACAGATCTGTCAAACTTGCTTAGTTACCTAGACTTATGAATCAACAAATCTACCATTCCCTACCTGGTACTGTTTATTAGATGGCAAGGTTTTCTCCCAGCGCAGTCGCCGACGCTGCAAATTCATCCTTTTGAAAGTCTATGACGACTGAATCTTATTTTGACGCATTCACGTTGCCCCAAGCCGCTCTGCACGAGCAAACCAACATTGAATTTGACCAGCCTAAAGCAGCTCGCAGTCTTCGCAAGGTGAAACCATCTTCAACACCTAGCCACGACGGCATCCCGCCAACTCGTATTCACGGTGGCTGTAATGATATTGTGGCATTACCGGTCAACCTTTTTACCGTGTCAATTGCTTCTGCTGTATTTCCATCTCATTGGAAGGCATCTGTAATCTCTCTACTACATGAAGAAGGTTTTCGCATGATCTTTCTAATTACTGCCACATAAAACATAACCCCTTTGCTTCCAGGTTTATGGAAGGCCGGCTAATGTAAGGCATGTTGGATTTGCTTTTATCACAGGATGGCATTCATATTGGTCAGTATGGCTTCCGAAAGTCTCGCTCCCCGAAGTCTACCACCATAACTTTCTATTTCGTTGCTACGGCCGCTGAATCCAGAAAATTATACCATCGACTCTGTAGATTTATTAGTTTCTAGAAAGAGGTTGAATCGAAACAGCACGAGCAGTCATTTTAGCCTACGTTTATCCTCTGATTCCTAACCTTTCATTTCCGTTTAGCTTTTCTAAATCTGAATTTTTGGGGTAACGGCTTCCCGATCATGATTCTAGAGTAAGTTGGAATTACTACCTCATCAGAATTGTGGTTCTGAAAGCCTCAGTTGTGGGTGGTAAGTAAAAAAGAATGGCTTCCGCCTAAAACCCCGCTGGATGCTTATCTGATAAAACCGCCCTGTTACGCCCTCCTAGGTTAACTTGCAGCTATGCTATAAGACTGATCGCATGCTAACGCAAACTACTGCTTAATTAATGTTTTTTCCATTTCGTTGATGCCCATGATATCCTGAGTGGACGCACAGCCATATAGCGGCACATACGAAGAACTTCGGGGACGCCGACAGACTCCAAATCTAGGCTTACTGGCCTACTGGTATTATTTAACAATATTATCACAGGGGACAGATGCGTCCCTGCATCTAGTGTAAGAAACCCACTCCCGTACTCACTCCGAAATGCGGATACTATTATAAATCTTCCTATTCCAAAGACTTCCGTTGGAGCCAACTTTTTTATTGTTAGATATTCGTCCCTATGGACTAAACTCCCCCATCAGCTGCGCATTCTGTCACAATTATCTATTGCATTTAAAAACGAAGTACGTAAAGTAGTTACTATGCAGCTCATAATCACTTCAGCATCGAGTTTATGAAACTGGATTGGGCTTCTGAAAAACGCACCGATGTCAACTTTTTCGTACATTGCTGAAAGGAAAGTAAATATCCCTACTCATGTCATTTAGGAATCAACCTAGTCTCTTCCACTTCAAACAGAGCTCCGACACCAGCGCATGCTACTTAGTTACGTTTTGTTCCACGTCGGATGCATCTCACCGTTCCCCTGCCTGAAAAAATGGTACCTATCGCTCAGTAGTCTGACTTCATATCTATAAACCTTATCGTTCTAACTGCCTATATGGTCACTCACCCATAGCCCTCTCCCACCCACTCACCTTACTAATCCCAAACACCTTCGCCAACACGGTGTGGTAGCCACAAACTGCAACCGTCTTCTAAAAA
>LUCM01002745.1:0-33545 GCA_008360955.1 Fasciolopsis buskii | reverse complement strand
CGGTCTGTGCCTCCAGAATTTTCGAGTTTTATACAGCCTTTTTTGATATGCAATCTGGATTTTACTCATCTCCGTTCCGTTATCGCATCCATACTGATCCTCATCTCCACCACATAACTCTCTTGATTATCGAGGATCCGGGCCAACAGGCGGCGACAGCCATTGCCCTCCAGCCATAATTTGCGCCCGCGATACGCACTTTTGTTGCATTCAAACAATGTAACCGGCAGTGCAGGACTGGAAAAATTTTTGCGAACCATTACCTAGCTTTGAGGTAAAGCCCCCTGCTCGGGAAACCACATTGCCTGTTATGATCTTGTGAGCAAAACCACGTTGCATTGTATGTTTGGCTTCCATTTTCCGTGTCTTCACTGTGCCTCATTGGCCCAATTTTGAACTTATCTTGCGCATGACTCTCGTATGTCAAGAAATATACAAAAACAAACAAACCTTCCAAATTACTAAAGGTCGCTGTCATCCCCTGTCACTTCGATTTATATTGTCCGTATTCCTGTGCATCATCTATGTAAAAAATTGAACTTGCCTTGCGCATGCATCTCGCACATCGAGAAATATATATTATCATTATCATTAACATTATCATTATCATTATTCCACTTACTGAAAATCAAGCATAAATCATGAGACGGCTTAGCAAAACTGTGCACCCGCCCTCGAAAGTTTAACTTTTCCTCTTGATTGCTCACCATAACCGGCAGCTGGAACACATTCCGGACTGTTTGCCTCCCTTTCCCTACTGTTTTCATGCCCTCCATCCGTTCCATGCCCCAAATTCTAATTCTTGCGAATCTACTGGCTCTAGAAAATATAATCCGGCCAGTCGAACAAGGCCGCTATCGATCCGCAGTATCAATTCGGTTCTGTAGATGACATTTCACTGGACTCTTGCCGAACCGCCACCAGTATACTGTCCCAAAGATTATCGCACGCTATCAGTTGCTCTTTTGCAGCTGAGACTTGCACCTAGGTCCCCGTCAGAAAATGAAGGGCCTCCGAACCATACACCATGTCGCTGTCCTGATCCTAATCCATAATGCTAGAGAACCCGTCTCACGCCCAACCTTCTGACAAAAATATGCAGATTACGCGGCCCAGCCCTCGGCCTGATTAGTAGGTGAGACACCATATGCGCTATTGAAAAATGTTAAGAAGCATAATCAGCCTCTATTATTTCACATCATGTACAGCTCTTCTGTCCACCAGGCCATTTGGACACTGCCAAAAACGTGTAGATACCATAAAATTGGCCGCTGTCGCCGATCTACACATCTGCGGCTATAAAAACTCAAATCAGTTAAATGTTCAGCACACATAATTCTTTACTGTTTTATTCAATGAATCATAATGTTCTTTCTTCACATCGCCAGCTTCCGCACCTGTCTTCAGTTATTCTACATTTTGGCATGCCTCGGCATCAGCCCGCAATTCTCCTGCGTTCGACAAGTAATGCCCGTCACTACACTTCATCCGGCTGAATTTTCCCCCTTCGTGCCAACTTGTCTTTTCTCGACGTTCTTGGCCACTGGAAACTTCTCAAATCATTCCATCTATTATGAATGCTGCTAGTTGAGCTTCGTCACAATGTTTAATTGTGGAAGTTGCTCTGCGATTTCCATTCAGTATCCTATTAGGTCACTGCCGCTTGAACGTTAGGCCACTGGTTTCTACCGGCTCAAACCTTGATATTTTGGCCCAGACTCCAAGTTTAACAAATTATCTCACGCCGTGACACCTTTATGCATTCAAAAATTGCCATCGTACTTGCTGTCATTGTGACCTAATAAAATTATCTTAATTCTTCAGAAATAACCGATGATGTCCGCTCGTATGCGCAGAGAGCATTCACGCATTAATTCCCGAATAACTTCTGCTAAGTATGTGTTACTGCCGATGTGACACGCTGGTGGTGTATGTTTCGTGAAAATAGCCAGATGGTGTCTCAGTGCGAGATTCTCGTAAACAAAGAAGTGCATATATTAATTAAAATAAGTCGTTCAAACGCATTTATAAGCCGGATTAAACTGCATGGCAAGCTGCAAGACTGATTGTCCCACTGCAGTTCTCAAATTACGCATGCTCACTGATAGCCGTTGTGACCACTCGTGCATCCCTCTTTCCCATAGCCGTGCGGTTCGAATATTGTCAACCTAGACACGGCCTTTACAACGAAAAGGCAACCGGGGATAGTAAGAGACTGGGTATGTTTGACAAGAACATACGAGAGGAACATGCGTGAGCAATGGGCAAATGACAGTAGCACTGGGTGGTCAACGTTCGATTAAACAAGCCATCCGGAAAAAAGTACACCAAGGGTCTCCCTATGGATACCTCTTATACCTCGGTCTATCTTAAAAGTTATGCTCTGTCGGCGGTAAGGTACTGTGTGCCGCACATGTGGCACTGTCCGCCCATGAAGTAGTTCAATGCAAGCTGGGCTACCAAAATTCGTTATCCTACTGCGGTCCCAGACTGCCATAGTTTGAGGCAGGCCAGCTGATGAGAATCCTGGAGTCGACCAGGATACGGCGCAGCTTTGTCTCCTGTAACTATCTCCCGTAGTTGCCTATTTTCCTTTTCCGATCTCCTTTTTACTTGAGTTCTTCTAATTTCCTTCCATTATTTTTTCTCTCTGTTCTTTTCGTGTTTTCCTTCATTCCACTTTGCACCAATATCTCGATTTATTCCCCCTTTCTCATACGTTTTTGTCGATCCTATGACTTTTTCACGGGATGTTGGACTACCCATCAGGCGGCATAAGAAAATCATAGACCGACACCCCACAAAGTTACCGTTGGCCCCTCACGCAGTCTTATTGGATTAGATGATACTTCGTCCATATTCGGTGCCGCTATGGGGCGGTGAGTCATCTACGTTTATTATTTTTACTGTATTCGGGGGCTGGCAGCCGGTGTTGGTTGTTGCTACCGCCATCCCTTCGATTACCTTTTTAAGGGGTAAACTTTACCTTTCTTCCTTCCTTTAGACCTGGCCAGCATGAGAACGTGATCGCAGCACCTGGGGCCCATTTCATGAAAAACACGCGAGTACTGGACATGGCTCCAGCCATTTGGCAATCCGAAAGTCTGTTGGCCTAACAGGAGGCTGGCTTCTCCTGAGTAACACTCAACTGGTAACCCCCTGCCAAGGTTTATTAGTACAGGTTGTCATTTATTGGTTCATGTTCTCTTTTCAGTCTTTTTAAATTTTAGCAACCCTTTAATGTTTGGACGCCGTCGGACAAATCAAAGTGAGCAGGATGCATTGCCGCCATCCTTTATCTAGCCCGTCGGCAAAACAACTCCTCAGGCGCGGTAGTGCTCTAATGGCGGGAACCTTATAAGAGCCGCATTGTGCAGGACGAATATTACTTCTGCCGTTCCACTGATCAACTTTTAGTCCAACCGACAGATTTTCCGCCTATCTTGCAATCCTATGAGCGCTTTAGGGGTTTCGATCACCTGCCTATAGAGAACAGGTATCTGGAATTTTGTGTTAGGTTGGGCCATGGGTAACCACAATGCCCACTGGTTCGGTGACCACTCAACTTGTTCTTGAGACATACGTTTCCATCCTCCACCTCCGACGCCGGTAGGACAGTCCACCGAATGAATACCCTCAGCCCATAATAAATTTGCTCTCACGCCCGTATTACACGCCTCCTTTCTGGGTTTGAACTCATAGCTTCCGGTTCCAACATGGATGCCCCTCCGGAACAACTCGAATCACCCAGATCGGCCGGCCTTTTCTTTACCCCGTAGGTTTCAATCATACCAAATCTTAGTCATCTACAGTGCAAGAGGAGCAGCATTGTTGCCAGCATCGTGTCGTCGTAGAGCTGAAACTTTAGTTCAGGGAACATCACCGTAAAATTCCTCTGTGCCTTCTCCAGTAAGATGTTGTCTTTGTTGAGAGTTCAATGCCATAACTATACGGCTTGTTTCAGATGTGGTTTGAACAGGCCTCGTTTCGGGGCAGCAACGCATTGTGTCTTCTAGACGCTGCTGTTCTTTGGAGCTGGGACAAGGTCTTATTGGCTTTTCGGAGGCTCCTATGCAATGTACCCTGGATTTGAAGTTTGTTGTTAGGAAAACTGCAAGATCCTTGACATGGCAATCATTTCTATGGCTACTCGGTTGTCACCAGCACCTGCTATTCGGTAAGCTTTGCAACAGCCAGCCATCAGCACTCGGGGCCTACTGCCATTTCACAAGCCGTAAGTGCACTCTATCTAGGTCCTGCCGTATTCGCCTTTCTCAGGACCGTCTACCAACTTCAGCTCACCTGGAAACCAGACGTTTGCTGGTTAGATCGTTAATGTAGACTAGGAAAGATTTAAATCAAGTAGTGATCTTTGTGGTAAGTCGTTGAGTAATCCTTCATCTTCGGCCACCGTCCGTCCAACTTCACGTAGGACTGTCTGTTATCCCCGACTTCTGGAGTTTCATGCTCAGTAACCTATAGTTTACTGAATCGGCCCGAAGTCAAACAGCACAGCGTTGGCCCCTTCCTTGCTTTTCTTTGGCTTTTCATCGTACCTGTAGTTTACATCTCCGCTGGCCACGCAAAGTACATGAGTTGGCTTAAAATTAATTGAAGTATGCTGTAAATTTTGGTTAGGTTATACGGGCCTACTTATCCTAGAACAGTTTCCTCGAACTGAATTGCCTCTTTTTGGCCGTATTCCGGCACGTAGGTTACTCTTGCATTTTCCCACGTTATCGTCTCAAAACCCCCAGCTTTCGCCCTCTGAGCCCTCCTAAAGTTGGCTTCCTATCATGCAAGGAGACCCTTGCGCCTTATTCGCACCTTTGGTGCCAATGTGTCGAGAAAATCTTTGAGACCGTCCTTCATTTGGTACACTTTTCCTGTATTGTTCCCTGCCGTTGCTCGAGAGCTTCCAGTGCTCTCCCGGAGTTAAATCACTTAAGCATCGTTCGGTGAATATTCGGTGGTCTGGATCGCCTCACCGCTAGAATAAGTCTCGGTATTATGTGGTCCCTTTTTACCAGTTGCGTTATTCCTCTCTTGGGAAGGAATAAGTCCAATAACAATGAGTTTCGCTTAAACCTCCGCCGGGTCTATTCAATTATACCTAGAATGAACTTCAATCTATGCAACATTCGCCGGTCTGCTTCTCTGAAAAAGACCTCTGGTGCGTCCACCAGCTCCCATTTAACTTCTGGCGCATCTACTGACACGAGTAAAGTCTCATTCTGGCTGTTTTCCTCAAGTATCCAAGTTAGCCCTCCATTTTCGTTCCAGGTGGAATTCGGGACTCCATGCCTACAGGAAATCGCCACCCAGGTTCCAGTTCTAACCAACATGCAGCCGGCATTTTGTGTGTTGGGCAATCCTGGTTAATGTTTCTCCTTCTCTCCTAAGTGATTTCCATCCGCAATAGTGTACCCACAACTAGGCCCATTGCACCTGTTCTTACCGTACTGGGCGATTCCATCTAAAGATTCGCGCGTGGCTGCCATAACCACGTTTCCGCTATCACAGCAATCTGGGCAGTACCGGATATGCTGGAGATTTCATCCCGCTAGTTGCGCATACTACAGATGCTGCTGACTGAGATGGATGCAAACGTTTACAGTGTTCCCATTAAAGTGATGTTGAATTCCTCTTAGGATTTGTCCTAGTCCAAATTTGCAAATGGTAGCAAACTAACTTGTTCAACGGGCGCTCAATTTTTTCATCAATGTAACTCAGATGGCTTTCATAATTATAGACGGACGATTATTGCTTGGTACCTGAAGTATTTCATCTTAACTGGGGTCTACTAATAGTGTCTGAACACAGTCGGAAATGCCTCCGTTTAGGAAAGATCATGGCTTGCCTCAAAGTCACTTGGGCGAGCTGCGTTAATCGCAGTGAGCGGGAAAGAGAAAATCCTTGGGTATCTCAAATTTGCGGTTAAAAGACGAATTTTAGTGCAGGGATCGATTTAAAATTTTCTATTGAAGGCTTCACAATGTGCTCTTCTTTCCGTCTGACGTAAATTTGGGTAAACCACTTTTGGGTTGGGTGCATGCTTCATATAAAACTATACTCCGAAATGAATCATGGTCCATCCCAAGTTATGTCTCGTGTCGTGGACTGGTAATCAGAGGAGGTTTCTTAATTAGTGGATACCTACTTACAAGCTCTAAAACTTTCTGAAGCACGAAGCATGAACAG
Source organism: Fasciolopsis buskii (assembly GCA_008360955.1). Lineage (NCBI taxonomy): Eukaryota > Metazoa > Platyhelminthes > Trematoda > Plagiorchiida > Fasciolidae > Fasciolopsis > Fasciolopsis buskii. The sequence goes on along the minus strand of LUCM01002745.1, from coordinate 27,344 downwards.
TTTCACTGCAGCATGTGGAACATAGTCGACTTTTGCACTGAAACGCTCCCCTGAACCCATCCTCTCCATGGTCGGTATCTACCGTAATGCTCTCCACCACCAGGCTTTTGACATATCCGGCCCCTAAAGGTTTTTACGAGGTTGTCTCAGTTTGCTTATCCTAAGGTCTTACTGCATCGTGGGGTTCGTTTGCTTCCTCCCTTCGGCTTATTCTTGCCCCGCAATCGCAAGTCCATTCGACCTCCTCTTAATGTCCTCTGTGACTGCAATACTCGAGCTCTCTGTCTGGAGTTGGCAAAACGTAATGACCGTGGTCTCGACAGTCTCGCCGTCTCTTGTAATTCACCACCCGTTTACCCGGCCTGAGAGCCTTCTTAACTGCAATGTGATCATATAGCTCTAGGTTTCAGCCAATTCGTCAGGTAAGACTTCATTCTATTCTCCTTCCTTAGCTGCTGCAGTATGCCACGTATAACGAAATTCTCATCCTATCTAGCTGCGAGGTCCCCGGATCTTTTTAAGTGACGTAGTGCCTGGGAAACCGCTTTTCCCCTCTTGAAATCACTCCATTAGCCTGTCTCAGGCTTAAATTTGCAGTCATCTGAAACGGTCTAACGTCGTCATTGCTTCCGCCTGAGCTGCTTGGCTTTCTCCTCTCGCTCACTTAGCCTCCAAAGTTCCATATCATATGGCCTAGGACACTATGTACCTGTTGCCCATCTCCCAAGATGGGACTCGTTCTCCGTTGCCATTTGCCTTTTGCCATCAACGAACGCTGATTGTTAATTCTAGGGCTACCCTGTTAACTGTAATGTGAGTTTTCTAAATACGATTTGGTTACCCAAGTTAGTTTCTCTTATTGCTCACGAATGCTACAGAATTCCGTCTTATTTGAATCATTAGGGACTTATAAACCGAGAGGAACCAATTGCGAAGCTTGGAATATTGACAGGAGTCTTATTACTGGACTGATGGCATCAAAGCTTGCAAGCAGCACACTGGAGGCCTTTGTCCATAACACTATGCCGAAGCCGCCCTTACCGCAGGGTCTTATTACTTCGGGCATCCTTTTTCACGTGGGCTTCAAATTTTTAATTTACGGCACTTGCTTCTCGACTTTGGGCCGTTAAAGTGATAGCAGAAACGGATAAACCTTGAATGACAATAACAAAAAGGACTCACAAGCTGGTGAATAAAGACCCTCAGTGGTGGCTTACAGCCACTAACAGAAGAGAAAATCCAAACGGCACACGAGCTACTAATTTGCAAGAAAAACTGACAAAACTTCAGTTTATTTTGCTTCATTTGGCACATGGGAAAAGTGACCCCACGGCCAACCAAGCGTCCTAGCCCTCCGATATTATGAACAGAAATTGGCATCGACCTCTGCCAGTGTTACCTTTTCATTTTTCCGGAACATCCACCTGCTTCGTTTTGGCTGCAGAAGACAACAGATGAAGAAACATTTATCTCATACCGAGGAAAAAAGCAGTTTTAACATATGGACATTCCATAACGTGTTTACGATATCATAAGCAACACAGCTCTCCAGTGAAGAAATACTAAATCACCTCATTTCATTTACACTGTGTTTTTACCCTAAATGCTTCTCAAGCTGCGTTGAGACAACTTACACCGTCCACCCACCACCATGTTATTGAGGAATTGATCTACAGCTCCCAGTAGGGATTGATACTTTATCAGCTTCTTTCCATTTATCTCTGGTTCTGGGGTGGAAGCGTTCGTGAAAAGAGGCCTTGGGGAGAATTTCGAGAAGACGTTTATCCACATCTGAGGTCTGAATCAGACTTCCCTAGCCTTTTGGCATTCTAACGAGAGCCAGACCGAGTCGGCCAGTCTAATAATGGTAATTATTCCTTTCTTGTGACAACCGAAACGCGATATGCTTATTATGGCCTAAAATTATACGAGTGACAGAATAATCACATGCAAGGGACGGAAAGTTAATCAGATCAAGCACTAACATAAAATGGAATCCCAGGAGGTGCATCAGCAAGTTAAGGAGTTGATAGGCTTGAAAGCAAACCTCAGTTTGAGGTCGGGCGGCTGGGTTTTAGCGTATAATGTAGGCCGCCACAACCGTTCCAAGAAGCACGATGGTGCATTAAGACCGGGCAAAGACGGCGATTATGGCTAGAAGAATCAAGTTCAGTATATATCATACCCAGGTTAGTGACTTCCCGCATAGGTCAGGCGAGGTCAGACCGAGAGAAAACATTGATCAGGAGCGAAATGTTAGCAACACGCAAACAAGAGGCAAAAACTTAAAAAAAAGGCTTCTTGGTGGCTCACTTGGTTGAGGTCAGTTAAAAGCGCTTCACTGGTTAAAATGAAACAACTCCGTATCGGCGCTGCAGCAAGATGCTATTCTAGAATATTCAGCTATTTAAATAAACAACGTAGCACGTAATTAATCAGGGTTCCGGGAACCAAAGTGTCTGAACTTGAAGGTAAATCTATAGTAGAAAGAGATGTGAAAGCCACGATTTTTTTGGGGAGGACCGAAAATAAAGTTTTACTTGGATAAGTTTGGGTTTGATACAAGGCAAAGGTACTACTAATCACAAGTGTGATAAAGAGCGAAAGGAGTGTGGTACTAGTGCATAAACGTGCAAATAAAGGGAGGATCTAATATTTCAGCAATCACAAGGCTGACCCAACTTGAAAAGTGCAGCCAATATGCAAATTCGGGGGGTGCGAGACTTTAACCAAACTGCACCCACATACCGCTGCACCCAGCTGTCCGCCCATATGCGGCGCCCAAGGCGGAGGATTTTATTTTGTTCACAACGAGGAAGTTAAGCGAGCATGCAAATTGAGACAAATCAGGTAAAAATTAAGGTTAGAAATGTGGTGTTGCCGATTAGGACAGTATTTCGTTCTGGTTAGTTATTGAAGTAATTCGTCCCCTGTGCCAAAAGGGGAACAAATAATGGGGTTCCTAAACGGCCCCCTTTTTAAGCATCACTTTGGTGATTTATATTTGCGTCAATTCCGCCTAAGTACTCTATAAAGTAACATCCGCTGGGTGACAAGTCTGAACTATTTGCGACATTTTAAATGATTTCGCTATCTGTTTCTATACAGTTGCCCCACATATAAAGGCATTAGAAAAAGGGAATGGAGCATTCTGAAAAAAGTTCCGGCAGCGGTATATGTGAATTGGAAGAAAAACAGCCCGAATTATATATCACCGTCGAAAAGGCTCTCAGGCTGCCCAGTATTCAATATAAGTTGTCAGAAAATTGTGCATATGATCATCTAGCAAAGGGTAACAGAAAGCGGAACGTACAAACGGGGCTAGTAATCAGATTCGGGGCAATGTGCGTCATCTGCAAAGGCGAAGTAAGCTTGGATAGAACAACAAGATTCCGTGAGAGGCCGTTTGAGAATAGGCAACTACCCAGTCGCTTGATGTTTGCTGTAGACTGGAAAAGTGGGATGCATTTCTCGGTTGACACCGGAGCCCAGGTAAGTTTCATTCCTGTTTCATTCCAGCCAACATCCGTTCCACCAGCGTTGACGCTGCAAGCTTTGGACATACCCCACCGGCTTTTGGCGGCAGACACATTAAGCTGGATTTAGCTAGGCGGACCCCTTATCCATGTATTTTACCGTAGTTCGGGTATCATCAGCGATCACCGGGTGAGACTTCCCCGAAAGTAATGGTTTCATTGTCAATTATCACAGACGATGTACCCCAGATGCATCTCCATCTCAAGCGGTGGCGAGGGAACTTGATCTCGCCAAACACTTTATTAATCCCATGGAGTTAGTAAGGCTTAGCAATAGCTGACCATCGATTACAACGGAAGCGGCACACCATGTCGTGACAGCTGTTGCCCCCGATGTGCGGTGAGCCTCGTAGTTTGGTCCTGGTAAAGCTCAGTGCAGCAAGCGCGAAATCCCAACATACTCTCAATCAAGGGACTACCAATAATACTATTTACGTTTTTTAGTTTCCGAGAGACATGCGCAGAGCAACATAAAATTATATAAGGATGGCGCAGTGGGAATACGCAAGACAAAACCAGACATGGGACATTATTTGTGTGCTCCATGATCACAAGCCTAAACCCAAACAGACCACGGGCAGTCCATTGAATACTGTCTCAAAGAAGTTGCCGGAGGACCGTTTGGTGATTATAGCTCAACCGATCAACTACTTCGGGCAGGTATCCGTTCCTGCGAATGCCGAGTCACGCAGTGGGCCTAGCAGGGAAGATAATTTTAGTCCCGTAGATCTGGTCTAAATAAAAAATTGGGTACCCGTTGCTGGGGCCGGTATTTCCATAAAAACAGAGAAAACCATTTTTGAGTTCAGGTTCTTGGGATAACGTTCGGATTAAGCAGAGCAGTATAAGCCTCCCAGCCTTTCATCAATGTGATTTGCAGATGGTCGTGTCTTGCGTTCGCCTACTAGATGACATCCTGTTTGCCTGAATCGAGCAGAAAATTCAATCCAAAAACCCAAACCTTATGATCGACCGGCTCATCAAGTATGAGAGAAAACTCACGGGTGAGTGAAACTTTGAAACAGTTTCATCCACAAATGCCGCACTCCTTATAGGTAACGTGCACACTAGTTTATAAAACCTGACGCTTGTGCTGTCACAGCAACTCTGACATTCTGACAACTGTGAAAATTTCCATCGGCGGTTCAGCGAAAATATGTATATTTCTTGACTTTCGGGAGGCATGCATGCCGCAGGATCAGATTTTTACAACAACTGTCTCAGGATCACGGGAACAAGCTTGTATATTCATTTGGAGTTATGGAAAAGCATGAGTTGAAGCATAGTCAAAACCTGCAGCGCAGTAAGCGCGGAAACCTATGGGAAATAAAAACCGATGCTAGACAAAATATCTGAAAAAGTGGTACAGGATTTCCGCGGGTTATTTTTAGTAGCGACATGCAAAAATATTCTGAAGAGGGCAGGGTGGACCAGATGCTGGTTAAGCAGTTTCGGCTGGAATTCGTAGGATGGTGGGAGGAGATAAGCATGACTTTGCCAATAACATTATCCCGCATTTGTACAGAATAATAGCAACTTCTACCATCTAGTAGGTTCTATAAGCATACGTGATCGAATAAGTAAGAAACCTCAGCGATCTTACTAAACATCGGCATAAGTGCCAGGTGTTCACTGGAAGGGGAGGGACAGGCGAAATACACCGCCTTTATGCCGTGTTGTTTATCCATGCTGTGTAATGGAGCAGTTGGCCCGCCGTCTGTCACCATACATCTGCACGGTGGCAAGCATTTCCATTTCGCCATCTACGGCATTTCAGTTTCCGACGCAGGTGCGCCGTCAACTGTTGCGAAAGCTTAAAAGCGTTTTTGCGGCGCACCAAAAGTTGCCATATTCAGTGCCATGGCAAAGTTGGGGGAAAACCCAGCATTGCTTTTGTTTGATCGTATGATATGAACACAATTATTAACTCAAACGTTAAATAACTGTACCAGGAATGGCAACTGGGCTTATGAACCGGTTTGTCTTATGAAAGCTGTTGTTTTCCACTAAAGGCATTCCACAGGGGCTAGCTGTTTTAACCGCACTTCATAGAGAGTCACTCTCACTAACTGAGAAGTTACTCGCAGCAAAGATATTAACGGTCTAGCCGCCATTGCGTCGATACTCTTTAACGTGGACGATCCACAAAATGCAGGTCCACCGTCCCAGTGGTTATATACACTGTAGCCCAAACATAATTCTGCCTAAAATTTTGAGCCAATCACGGAATAAAATTGCATGCATTGATATAAGTATAAATTTAAACACATCAGGGCAACGTTTATGGCTACTAAGGAATAAAAGTCAATAGCAGGTGGGTCTTATCTCATTGGCCGTTACAAGCTTTCAAGTAAATCGTCCGGGCAACTGTTACTCGAAAGAATCGTTGACTGCGGAAAAACGAAAATAAAAAATCGTCCAGCGGCTTATTGCGTCACCCTCTGAGAAAGAACAGCACTACTAGTATTTAAGAGGGAGCCAAATGCCGAACCTTACGTCATGAACTCGTGCAATAGACGATAAATGGATGCCAAACATTACGCATGAGAGATCTAAAAATTGAGTCATTTTCAATGATCCGGGTAAAAAGCTAGTTTTTAGAGTCAAAAGACATTCCACATCACAACTTACCAAGGCCTGCATAGTTATGAACGGATCATTTGGATCGAATTCCACATTTCAGGTCTGGCACCAAAAGCGGAAACGTTTTGCAAAATATCGCTTGGATTTACTCAGCTTGGACTTTAAATTTCTCGTGCAATCAGATAGCCAGGCCGTATCATTAAATTCGTCCCATTGAAAAAACTCAAGAGATTCCTCACATCCGTTCACTTCAGCTCAGATAAAAGCAGTCCATATGGGGCAAAAGCAGTCGGGTGACCAAGAGAGCACCCAGAATATCTTCGGCAGTGATCTTGAAGTGTTGCGGAACAATAACCTTTTTGATCTAGTTCCGCGACCTTTTTATTAGTCTGAATGGGTGAGCATGGCTGTGAAACAAAAGAAGCTACAAGGGAGGGTATGATCTAAACTGTGGTATGCACGTATTTTGACACCAATCAGTCCTGAATTACTAAATGTCTGCGCAAGATCCAGGCTCGTGCAAGCATTTCCCCGGATTTGCACTATCTTCTTTGGAGGAGAACGATATAATGCCTGGAATCCCCAGCTGATCAGCCAAGCAATTACTGGCGGGGCTCGACGTTGTTTCACTTTGGTGATCGGACGAGAACCAGCGTTTTCAAAGCAGTGTGGTATCGGGCGGCAACTTAATCGGTTACTTGTCATATTGCTGTTTTTGGTTGGACGTTGGTGCGTGGCTGAGAGAGAAATGGGCAGATTAGATTCCCACCTTCCAGGAGAGAGGCAACTATTACGATTCCCTTACATAGCAGTTGCCCAGTCAGCAGCCACTGGTTGCTACGTCACTCCGTGCATGAAATTTTGCTATAGAGCAAAGGGTAGCGAAGCTCCTAGCTCCGAAAGCATCTCTTCCCAGTTCCCATCCAGCAATGTTTCGAATGCCTCGTTATTTTCCCTGCGTGTGTCCATCCATTAACCTACTCCATCACCAACCACTTTGTCACTAGAAAAATTTTGTTCTCACCTTTCAATCCGACAGCAGCTTTCCTGACTTTACATTGTTTCGTTCCACTTGATAATTGGCCTTTTCAATCAAGCGCTCCACGCCTAAATCAGCGCTCAGAGCCCCTCAGCTGGACCCATCCACATAATTCTCTTTTCTAATTGGAATAAGTTTAGTGCACGTGGCCTTCTCCATATTTTCCACCTTGTTTCTCCTTGATCTTAGAAGGACAGAGGACAATGGTACCTTCTCCCCACGAGCAACACACCTCTTGCGGACTGCTCCCCAATCATGGACACAGTAGTCTGGGCGGAGTTCAACGATGTCCTTGCACAGCCGTACGAACACACCGCCCTCTTTTGGAAATGGCCGGTTTATATCCAAAAAATACTTTTTAAGGTTGTTGGCGGTCGTTTCGCTCTGTTTGGCTCAAGTAAAGTCTTTTGTCATTACCTAACTCAGTCATTTTTGGGTGGCTTTTGCCCACAAATAACCAAACCTTTTCTGTTACGCTTAATCTTCGTGAGAATGAAATCGGTAAGACTTACATTTTCATCACTTGGCACATCTCACTTGCAGACCCGAGCTAGCCCTCCCAATATGTCTAGTGGCCATTTTGCTTTGATTCTCTGAATCCAAGGCTATCACACTATCAGCAATTGTAGGTCAATCACTTATGCAGGGAAGGAAAAGAAAATAACCTGAAACCGTCACCTGAGACACCCGGCTGGCAACTTATAATGCGCTTGAACCTTCTGCGAGCGAATGTAGAAAGTCCTGCCACTTAGATGCCCGTCACCTCCTGACGAAATGGACCCTTTAATTCATAAAGCCACTTTTTGAAGGTGCCGCTGTGCGGTTCACCGAATCAAAAACACAGGGATTGGGGGCGATTTCATCCATAAATAACTAATCATTTTAGAAGTCACAGATGTTTATTCAGAACCCGTTTTGACCCCACCCAGTGGTCAGTTGCCCTTCACCTGCTTGAATAAATGCACCGCTAACTACTTCTGTAGGCCTTTGGCAAGACGTATTTGAGACTTACAGTTGGGAATTCTGCGCTTGGGCTTTTGCTCTAACCTGAGCCTTGCCGCTACCACTGGTAACTTCTGGACGCTGGTATGGGGCATGTCTTCCAGTCTCGATGACTTCGTTTCACCCAATCCCTCCGCGATCTTTACTTTGTGGCTTTGGGTTATCAGAATTTAGGAGACTGACCTCTAGCTTGCGGCGATAATAGTATTCACCTGCCATACCAAATCCCACCAATACACAATCCTGAAATATCTCCTATACTCTGTCCATCCCCAAACCAGCAGTACCACCTAACTCTGGATCCCCACCCTCTTTTCGGGAACAGAACTGGCCCAAATATTTAAAGGAGCGTTCAGGTTTAGTTTTATGCTATGCAATGAAATCCACCTTTGCAAACATCACGTTGCTACTGCGAGGAGCATGCTGTAGGCAAGATCAACATTGTACAGGAATCATGCAGAGGAGACGCGATTAGCAGAAAACAAAGGGGATAGGAGGATAAGTGCAACCTTGGATTGCTCAAGAAGTTTCCTGGAAAGTAGAATTAGATTCCTCGAAGCACTGCACAACGCACGCGTGGGGCAGCCAGAAATCAAAATTGAAAAATCATTTAGACAGAACTTCCTGGGACGGTTCGTGAATGGCGGACAGCGAGTCATTTTGCGTTTAAGAGCACTGGTTGCATTCATATGCGGTTGGCAGCAGGCTGGACTGAGAAATGCGTTGAAGAAAAAGTTTGTTTTCGAAGTAACAGCATACGTTGAATACACTAGACAAGAATGTCCTCTTTCCTGTTAATTTTGTTGACGCAGACTTTGATCTTAGCCAGCAGTACGAGGAGGGTTTTGAGAGGGTGCGCAGGCCATTCCAGCGGCGGCGGTAGGCGTGCTTTTGCCCATTCATAAAAATCCTTCCGAGTTAGGGTATCTATGGGCATCAGCGGCCAAGTTTGGGTTGAACGGACCAGTACTTGAGCGGCATATCGGGCTAGCAGCATCCAAGTAGGAGTGAGGATCCGGTAAATTTGTGGTTGCCTTTAGAAAGGTGGAACCGATAACAGCTCGTCCATCCTGGGTGAGGGATTTGTAACGTAAAAGAGTGAAGTAGTCGGGCTTAAGTTATGGTGATTATTGAACCGCAGACAGCAGACCTGCAGCATATTGCTTCTATTGCTTAAATCTTATAATAGACCTGAGCTGCGGCAGCAGTTTTAGGGGTAGTTGTCAGTTTGTGATTACCAAGAACGGCCGAATCGGCGTTGCCAAGCCAGTAAAGAGGATACAGTGACATGATACGGGTAGAGTGCATGGGCTGGAGGTTTCTAAAATCACAGAAATTGATGGGGGCCTTGATCAATTCGATGTTATGTCGACGTTTTGGTAGGCCCACTTTGGGAACGGTTCAATGGCTAGCCACATGTCAATGGTGATGTGGGTACATCCGCTACAGTGAAGAAGGGAGGTTAAAGAATGCGGTAGCATGAACGTGCGCAAGAGTGGTAATCTACAGCACCGTTTAAAAGGAATTAGGAGAAAGTGCGTCCCACAGCCATAAGTTGAGAGAATATTACTACATAGGCCTTTCAATAAACACTAGGGAAATAAATGCCGCTAAAACTGAACTGTTCAGTATCTCCGATCTTTCTGGGCTGTCTATTCTGTAACTCCACAAATAATGATATTAATACACTACACCTTGATATAAGTCACACCATTCGTTAGTAAAAGAATTTTTAGCCAATAGTCCTTAAAACTTATTTTATTTGTTAGCTACCTTTCTGTGGACGTTGTCTGTCGCCTCCAACGTGCTTTCCTTTATCTATTATCGTACCATTTTCTATAGTTCACTGCTCAGTGGAGTGCACAAATATCTTTGGTCTTTGACCCAATCAGTTCTTTCAGAATTTTGAAAGTTTCAGCTAATAGTTCCTCCTTCCCTGATAAATGTTCATAAATTGTTCTTGATTTAATCTTAAGCCTTCGCGAAGCTAATCAGTGAACATGCTGGAAACTTGGTTACTTTATATACAGAAAACGTTGCGGGACCATGTGCACTGCATTCTTTGTGAAGCTCAGCTTGGCTTTGTGCAGCGGCATTGATAGTTGACTTTGTGAATTTCTATCCTAGCCCAATTCGCATAATAATAATAATAATAATAATAATAATAATAATAATAATAATAATAATAATAATGCATATTTCTCGATTTGCGTGATGCATGCGCAAGGTACAGAAAATACGAACAATATAAATCAGAGAGGGGATGAGAGCGACTTTAGGTAATTTGAAAGGTGTGTTTGTTTATGTAGATTTCTCGACATACGAGAGTCATGCGCAAGGAAAGATCAAAATTGGACAAAGAAGGCACAGTGCAGACACGGAAAACAGAAACCAAACATGCAATGCAATATGGTTTCGCTCACAAAATCATAACAAGCAGCACGAGGTTTCCAGTTCAAAATCAGAGCTAGACGATGGTTCGCGAAGATTTTCCTGTGGCTGATTATCAGTCCTGCGCTGCGAGTAATACTATGCTTGAATGCAGCAAAGGTGCGTATCGCGGGGGCACAATATGGCTGGAGAGCAATAGCTGTCGGTATTGACGAAACATCCACCCCCGCGAAACGGCCGTTTTCGCGGGCATTCAAATCGTTGGACGCAACTCATCCACCCGCAATAACTGATAATTACCAACTGTCCACGCCGCTATAACTGGTAACGGTTGCTGTTAAATGCCAGCTGTTATTAGCTTTCTACGTGATGAAAGAGTGATGAATCCGAAGGAGCAAAGCTAGAAGGATAATGCTGACGTTATTTTGTACAGAAGAATAAAAAACGTCTATTTAGCATGCCAAACTCGCAAAACATATAGGCTGTGATGGTGAAAGTGGCCTTTTTGTATTGCGTACGTCCTATGATGTCTAGAAAATTGAAAATGTATGTAAGTATCTGCTTGCCCCAGGAATGCGAAGATGTCCACCTACGTATAATTTGTATATATATATATATATATGTAAACATTTGTGTGCACCAGGGTGATGTAATATTTACATATATTTTTGCTCCATAATCGTTACATGAATTTAGTTCGACGAGTTTATGCGTACATACATATCTGTCTTTATACACATTCAGAAACATATTTATGTATCGATAAATAGATGTTCACCTATAAGTATATNTGTTTATGAACATTTGTTTATTACGTAATTTGTACATTTCGATGCAACAACATATTTCATATACATGTATAGTGGAAACATACATAGCTGCATACATATGCATTTATGTATATATATATATATATATATATAAATTCATGTACGTATGCCTTTACTCTATATATACGTATATGGATTTATTACGTTCCGTCATCCACATGTCCAAATTATATACTTATAGGTGAACATCTATTTATGTATCGATAAATAGATGTTCACCTATAAGTATATAATTTGGACATGTGGATGACGGAACGTAATAAATCCATATACGTATATATAGAGTAAAGGCATACGTACATGAATTTATATATATATATATATATATATATATATATAAATGCATATGTATGCAGCTATGTATGTTTCCACTATACATGTATATGAAATATGTTGTTGCATCGAAATGTACAAATTACGTAATAAACAAATGTTCATAAACATTTGTTGCTCCATGTGGGAAGACTATATATACATATCTCGGTATACCAATTAATGTCAACGCATGCAATGATTTCCTAATCTGAAAATATATGCATATATCCGTTAACCCCTTAGTCGTACGATATATGCGTATATTGCAGTTTGCCCCGTAAGGTAGTTATACTAACATTACATGCCCGAAGGAAAAACGTACGACTCCTATGGCAGCTCCGGGCCATGTCTGTCTTCAGCCAGGTATATATGGCTAGCAACACCTATAAGCATCTCTACACCAACGCAAGCCTATGTCTGCCTCAGCACACACTGCTAACATCTGCATGCATATAGTGGACTAGTTTCACTACTGCTAAACGAATAAGCACCAAAACCCCAACGTTTGTTGCGCACGTGAAAAAAGACTCACGTACTAACAACCTAAGGCACATAATGAAGCCATAACAGAAATAACCGATTTTGGAAATCGGTGCTGGTAATCAGATAGCCGTGGCCCTAAAGGGGGACATGGTGCAGTTCATGTCAATTCTGTCTCTCCCTCGGTCCTTGTTCCTTGCACCTCCGGGGTCCTCTCCATCCTCTTCGTCCGTCCTACGTGGTCTTGGTCTCTTCGGGTTTACCTGCAATGCAAATGGTAAATATTAGTATTAATATTACTTACCTTTTGCTGATAGACAATGCACACAGATGTAGATCTCTTCGCCCAGGTAGTTGGCGCAATGCGAGTGAATCCCAACGTTGGCATACGTCGCACTGCCCACCTTCGGTTGTGTCGTCCAAATCCACCACGGGTTGTACAGTCTGCAGACGCTGCATAGGTCCTAGGTGATTGGTGAAGGTGGTGGCCGCGATTGCCTGCGTTTCTTCAACTGCAGTCTGTGGCCAGTGGAAGTCATGACAGCGTGCTTCCTAAAGTTGACCAGCTGTAAGGGATCACCAAAGATCTATATATCAACGTCGTCGGTATCCCTGGGCGCAACAACAGACTTGCGTTTTGAAGAAGTAAGCAACGGACCGGATGACGACGTGCCGGCAATCACTTCAACCGTCTTCTTAATTCTCTGTGTCCCATTACTGCGAACGGTATTACCGACGAGTGTGCTAACTTTTGTGTGGTTCTCCGTGGGCACTACGGAGAACTCTTTACCCGCCGCTATCAACGTAGCTGTACGTTGCAGTTGCTCTAATAAACGCCCTGACGCTTCTTTGCTTACGGTCAATGAAGACAAGTAAACGTCCTGGCAAGCGTCCCCAAAGTGGGACAGCTTACCTTCTTTTTTAAAGGTAAATGTTCCTCTGCTACGCTGCATTCCTTCTCGGGTGAGGGTGACTGGCGTGTGCAGCTCTCACATTCATACCCCCATCGGCCTACTGGAGGTCTCGCAGCGTCATACCTAAGGACTGAGCTAACGCGCAGTATGTGGCTGCATGGCAACAACGACTGGTTCCAGAAAATGCATATGCATGATGGCTGAACCCCAATCAATACACGTGCACCGCAGGATTTAGAACAACCTACATCGCAAGACTTGCCTAACTTCTGAAGGTAAACTGACTTATGCGCTTCCAGGTGGACCTGAACTGCATTTCTTGCAAACTGACTGATCTTATTTAGAAGGGCAGCGTACATCTTCAAGCCTGTGGGTGGAACGTAAGTGCCAAGAAACTCCCTAATACCGCGGCGAAGCCTAGCCTCGTCTAACTCCAGTGCGCCGCATTATTCGCGAGGAGACATCAAAAAGCGTGGACTTCATTGAGATACCACGCTTTGAATGCCTATTTTTCATCTCATCCCTATTAGTCGTAAAAATGCCAAAATTTATTGCCCAGTTTTCACCGTACTATGCCCACATTGACTCATACGGCAGCCACGCACATTGAAGGTACGTAAGTGCCGACGGACAACGAACTCCCACCGTAGCCTTAAACTTATCGAAGTCGACCTTTGTAGATGCTAAGACTAAATTGCGCATCCACTGATGAATGCGCTTTCCGTCCCCTTCGACACTTACTGGAAGGCTACCGCAGCGGCGACGCGTGCCCAGGAGAACACGAAACCGACAAAATATTACATCAGCTTCCGGCTATGCAGCTTAAAACGTGTTCAACTGCGCTAAGCTGCGGTCGACGATTATCGTCCTAACCTTACCCGTCGCTGGCATTATATTCTTAATGGCTACTATCGCCCTGCGGTAGCTTGCTCCGCTTTCGTTGGGGGCAGAGCATAAAACACTGACCGACCTAAGCCACTATCTTCTACTATCGTCGCATGCTAGAGAACGTACCCACCGCAGTTAAGCTGGTGGGTCGCGTCTGCTAACATCACTTCGCAGTAACGCTCAGCTAAATGCCAAACACCATCCGGCACGAAAAACGCAGACCTAACCACATCCTCCCGTTTCAGTAACCTAAGATTGCATTGTCCGCGCAATAATTCTTTTACGCAAACGACGTCCTTTTGGTCATCCAGTAACTGGAACATACGCCTAGGACTAATGATATCCCGAACAGTAACTGGGCGATCGCACTTGTCCTGCGCATGTTGACAAATTTCTAGCATTTCGAAAAATTTACATAGCGCTGATTACGTGCGCCTCCTGCTCTGCGGTTAGCTTACGATTGCGCGCTTAATAACGGTCGCGAGACCGATGGAAGGAATGATTGTGTTGCATATAACTTCCTACCGCCTGGTATTGCCTGCTAACTGCACGCAACATGACTAATGCCGGGCAGTAAACTTTTGGAAATCTGGAAATAAATATTACTTGAAAAGATAACAGACTTACCGACGACCACTTTGATTACTGCGACGTTTGTGTACACAGCGGTACTTGATCCGTTAGCAAGGAAAAGAAGGGAGAAGAGATCGCGGGTGCTCTTGTAGCTAATTTTTGGAGCTGACACTGTGATATTTATAAAATGACGTCAGCGTCTTATGCTGAGAAACCCTAAAATCACATTCAAAATCGGAAAACCAGCATAAAAACAACGAACGTAGCAGCTAAATACTTTGGAATCATCTAAATGGGCAGCAGCTGCGTCCGCACGAACATCCATGGCAGCCATGAGAGTGCAGCTGAAGTGGTTTCCGGTTTAACATGTACTTATACCCAAATTCGTCCGTTTAACTAATAATCAGGTTCACCAGATTACCATTTTCNCCCATCTTATTGCAGGTTATGTTCATTAGAGCACAGAAACTGCATCTTCACGACTAAATTTTGTCTTACGATTTCCAATGCGCCATCTGTGTAAACGTGATCTTGCCTTGCGCATGACTCTCGAATTTCGAGAAATATACCCATTATTATTATTATTACTCTTTCTCTTTAATCTATATCACCCACACTCACTTGAGGATCGAGTATATGAAACTGGACTGGGCTTCTGAAAAACGCATTGATGTCACCTTTTCGTTCATTGCGGAAAAGAAAGTAAATCTCCCTA
Organism: Fasciolopsis buskii; assembly: GCA_008360955.1. NCBI lineage: Eukaryota > Metazoa > Platyhelminthes > Trematoda > Plagiorchiida > Fasciolidae > Fasciolopsis > Fasciolopsis buskii. The sequence goes on along the minus strand of LUCM01002745.1, from coordinate 12,078 downwards.
CTCATGTCAATAGGAATCACTCTAGTCTCTTCCACTTCGAACAGATCTCCAACACCAGCGCATGCTGCCTAGTTACGCGCAGTTCCACGTCGGATGCATCTCACCGTTCCTCTGCCTGCGTATACGGTGGCTCACCCATAGCCCTCTCCCACCCACTTACCTTACTAATTCCAACACCGTCGCCAACATAGTGTGGTAACCATAACCTGCAACCGTCTTCTGAAAAACATTCACTATCACCCTCGCCCTTACTTTTCATTAACTCTTCTCTTCATGCAAATGATTGACCCGTAGAAATCACCTTGTTTCTGACGAACCGAAACGACACCCTCCAGATGAAATAAGGCAGACGTCTTGGATTCTTTCTCATGCCTACTCGATATCTGTCCAGTTTGGCCAATTCAGACCTCGAACCATTGCCGCGAATATAGAATCCCGTGTGGTATCAAAGAACGGGAAATATGGAGGTAGTTTCCTCGCGGGATGCATAGTCTGGTGAGTAGTACACTGAATGGACACTAGCAGCATAAAACGTAAACTTTTTAAAAGTACGGTCCATTAAGCAAGAACGACGGCAACAGAGGATATAAACTGTGTAGTCTTATGTCTGATCCTTGAGGTTTGTTTCAGGCAATTTTAATTTTATGAATTTCACTTAGGTCAACTGATGGAGGTAGATTTAGAATAAGTAGAAGAGGAACCGGAATTAAATCAGGCAGTGTCTGGCGGACTATTTTGAGGAGCAGTTTCCAGGAGCAGCAGTCTTTGCCAAATTTCATGGACCAAAACGAAGGTTCATGAGAAATGCCGGTCCTCAGCGACTTTCATGAATGATGTCGAGGTGCATGCAAAACGTCAGCTCGTATCAGATGCCGGTAAAAAATACAAAGACCCGTGAGTCCAGTAGTATGATTTTGGCAGAAGTTTTTTTGAAGGCGCAAGCGGAAGCCAGTACAAAATGGTGCACGTGAACACAGGGACTAGAGGGCTGTTTACCACAACGGCACTAGTGGGTGGAACTGACGGAGTGCTGTTCACCCAACTTGAAAAACATCGTTCATGATTGAAAGCAGGAGTTGTGACCCGCAAACCTATCTACACCCGCATTACGCTGCAGCCGAGCTGCCCGCCCGATGTGCGCCGGCCGAGGCGGTGTATATGACCAGGCCCCGCACTACTGTGATAAACATGGCGTACAGGGTAGATGAAAAAAGGAATGCAAATATGGTGTCGGTGGGAGAAGTGAGACATTAGTTTATCTTGGGTTGGATAACCCCAGACGGGCTGAAACGCGGTAGCTAAAGCATGAAGTAGATGTTTATGTCAAATCAGAATTGAAGGGGTTATATTCATCAGGGCTTAACCAAAGTTTCCAATTTGTCCTGAATTCGGGGAGGCAAAAACGGTATTTTGTGCGTGATCAATTCTAACCTCTGAAATTTTACAAAGACTAGCACGCAATCATTCTTATTTTTTCCAAGGCTATCCGGGAAGCTATACCATTTGATGGCACTGTGATTTATCATTTGCCGAATTAGATTTTGCAAATTCTCACGTAAGTTTGCTGGTGCACATTACAGACACTAAGGGATCGACATTGCATCTTCTGTACAGATGAAATGGTGAAATTTATTGTTGTTACATACCTGATGGGATTTTCAAGAGAATGGTCCAAAATAATTCCCCAGAAGCTTCAGAAATTATTCTTTCCACTCTCGAGGCGGCTACCAATATTAATTCAGAACATTCGGCCTAACGGGTTGGTTTTGTCTCTCCGGATATTTTAATGGCCATACTGTACCGTTATTACAAGGATGAGCTTCCTAATTTCTGCGATTGACCATTGTTTTGTGATACATCCCAAAAACCCTTGCATTAACATCATCTATGCTTTAGGGAAGACGTTTGTCGCCGGGATAACCTGGTATTATGGTAATTTTGTTTTCAGCAGTTGGTTAATCTAAAATTGTTCCTGTTCTCTTATCTTTTTACTGATTTTTCATTTGAAAATTTTTCTACTCATCAATTTCAAATGCCATCTGTGCTAGATTATCTAATCTCATGCATACCTTTCATAAAATGAAAACTAAATACAGTGTTGTAAATATCAGGACCAAATGACCTAGGGAGTGTACCAAAAAATGGATGTGCAATGCATTCGTGTTAATTGTGAATAGTATAATGTTAGTAATACATTTTTCTTGGTAGCTATAATGCGCCAACCTTTCAACCACCGTAAACAGACTTTCTGAAAGCAATTTTCACAAATAAATGTACTTGATTGTTCCCACAGCCTTATCAACGAGGGGGTTCTACCTTCACTGAGCCTCCACTTCAGCTTCCATAGCAAAATGCCGTCTTTTTTCGCTGTTTCCATTTGACCTTACTCTTCGGATTCTGGGTCATTCGAAGCATTCTATTCCTTTAAGGAATATTCTCATGCAGCCAGCTTTCCCCGCAATTCCTATCTTACTAATGCCCGATGACGCAAGTGGATAGCCGTTTCCCTTTCTGCAGATAAGCGGCAACTTCCACAGGAAATTATGTGAAGGCAACGAGTTCTGGGCAATGAAACAACAATCTAAGTGCACGCTAAAACCAATGCAATCACTTCCGTCTTCCTGAGTAAAGTAGCAGACCATGGTCTGGAATTTTCCACCCTAACCGGTTTGCGCACCTCAGTCCCTTCGAGATCGGCCGACATAGTTACCCAAGTACCTCTGGATAACTTGGTGATTTCAAGTACCAACAGCCAACCTCCCTTGTTGTTGTCGCTTATGCGGGCAGACTCAGAAAACAACCTTTGGCCACACATACGGGCATCCTGTCCGCATGTTCATGCTTGCACTCTCGACGTTGGAAGCCAGATGGGTCATGTTTCCTCTTTCCAATGATCCATTTCAAGTGCATATACGAAGTATAGCGAGAGCAGCTGACCGATGAAGTTCCTTATTCAGAGAAAGAAAGCAAGAGCTACATGATTAGCCTCTTTGGCATGCCGCTAATGAATTACCGTAGATCTGAATTATTCTTTCCTTGACAGAAGCCTAAAGCTGTAAGAAGCATTCAGGCGCTGGAAAATCTGTTGGAATATTCGGAAGCATTGCAGTTTTATGCAGCGACTTGTCACTGATCGAGGAGGAAACAATATCTAATTGAAGACAAAAAACGTTTATTGATATTCTAATCATAAATCGACAATATATCGGCGGAAATGAGTTAAAGCACGATAGGGATCCGAGCACTCTGTCCGAAGTCGATGAGGTAGCTTGAATGGCAGTGTGCATCCCATCAGGCGTTTCCAATTATGGTTGTGGTATATTCCCCGAAGACTTCGGGAGACGCGCTTTGCTACGAGATCAAATGGAGCATGGGCAGTGAAAGTTGGAAAAAAGAATGTTGTGCAAAACTGAGGACAAAATACAGTGAAAACGGAAAAATGGCTTTCTGAAAGGGAAAATGTTTCCATATACACTAGTGTCATGTAAAGCAAGAGCAAAATTCAACTGGAGAACTGGAGTGTCAGAATAAGACCTCCGTGAAAGGATTCAGTGATTTGATAAAATAAACTGAAAAGATAAACTGTCACGAAGACGTTAACAAAGATCATGAATACGGGGTAAAAAGGTGGCAAAATTTACCAAATCAGATGGAGGGAAGAGTGCGGGCAAGTACTAATTGCCCAATACTTAAATAAGAGTTAAAAGGAAAGTCAGTCAGTTTACCTTGGTTCCTGCAACCTAGAAAATAATCAAAAGCCGTTCGAAAATGCGAAAAATAGAAGGAATAGGATGAAGGATTAGTTCAACCCCCTGCTGGAGAATATGGAGAAAAAATCGCCACCACCAGTAAGGAATCAAAAAAGGATTATTATGATAAACGTCAAAAGTTTTATCTGATTTTTTAAGGCATTGTGAAGGAAAAAACCGAGATTCTTTGCTTTGTATCATTGGGCTCAGGGACCAAACTGATGGAAGGTACTGCTATGCACATAGACGAGTGTGCCGACGGGAACATTAGAGCTGATTAGCGGAGGTACGCGACGGCGGCGGTATAATAAACAGGGATTTGTAAATGACACCATTTGTGGCAATTAGCTGATGGTGTGGTGGGCAACGAAGACACGGAGAGGCAATTTCAGCTACAAAGCTGTAGAACGGATTGTCCTACCGCGAATCTCGTGTCACGTTTGCTGGCCGTCAACCTTTGTGACCACTTGTGCGTCACTCTTACTCGGCTCGGTACGAGTTGCAACCCTGACACTAGACCGGTACAGGGAGAAGACAGTCGGGAGCGATAGCAGGTTGAGTATGTTTTGAAAGGAGCGTGCGACCGAAGCATGCGTGGGTTATGCGCAAATGGCGACCGCGCTTGGCAGTCAACGTTCAGTTAACCAAGTTATCTGGAGGAACAATTTCACGTTACGCTACAAATCTATGGGGTTCAGTGGACTTGGCCGCCCATAGCTCGTATGCGTCCCGGATTACAATATGTGGCCCCGATTTCTAAACAGACGTCAGTCAGCGTGGGTGAGCCATGCAGACCGTTAAAGGTGTCCACTTCATCGTAGTTGGTGGAGCGGATCGTAGTTTTCTATCCTGGGATAGTTGATTTAAGCCTTCGGTCAGTTTGCTTTCATGGCGTGTTGTGAAGTGCAAGAATGGGGCCCGAACCTGGATGGAGAACGTTTGATGGGACACGAGTGCAAACGCGAAAATGCGGAACGGAAAAAGAAGAGAAAGGTAGCAATTTTAGAGTACTCCAGCTGTTCGTACAATAATAAAAACCAGTTGTATGTGGTGTGTAAAATAAAGCAGCAAATGGTGCCACCCTATGCACTTGGAAAGGGCTAATTGTCAAATGCATCCATGAGAGGGTATTGGGTGGGGATATTAAATGTTAGTTTGGAAGCAAGTGAGAGCCAGATGTGAATATATACATATCTGTTTATGTGCCTTACTGCATATGTTCTAAATGAGATCGTAGGCATGGTGAAAATTGCGCCGAAATTTTTTCGTTGGTAGCGAATTGAGGTTACTAGTTAGGGTTTTCTGTTTATAGATGCAATGACATATACTCATTGAGATTATCGAGGGTGAAAATGGCCGAACCTTATCGAATATATTGAGATAAGACGTTGGACGTTGTACCTATTTATTTGAAAGTAATTTTCAGTCAATACCCCAGGCCTTACACGTAGACCGTCTGTTCAACGCCCGAAAAGAAAGGTGAGGGAAGTTATAAAGGTGGCTTACACAAATGCTACTAGTGTGGGTAATAACTACCGAAGCTATAATTCAGAACTCTGGGTGTAGAAGTTGCAGCTATCCCTGAAACCTGGTTGCGACCGGGGGAGGTTGACAATATTTTAATAGCGCCTGGAATCCATCAACACAACTGGCGGCTCGAGGATCTCAGTTGCCGTTGTGTACCGTAGCCCTGGGTCGTCGCCAATGGAGGACGGGGACTGTTTGTTTCTTAAGGTGTTTGCAGGGTCTGTGGACACACTTCACGTACTGGGGATTTTAACGCCTTTGAGGTTGACTGGGGTTGCAAGACAGTCTCGGTAGGTATTTTTGGGCATCAATTTTTGCAGTTCACGCAAGATATCGGGCTGTTTCAATACGTTATCCAAGCGACTCGATGGAGATTCAGTCAAGTTTCTTCATCGCTTGGTGCTAACGAGAACACAGAACGATATAGAGAGCCTTGAGTTGTAGGAGCCAATAGGTAGGAAAGTCCACGCCCTAATCCGCGCTTGACTGAGGCTGCGAGGACTGACAGCTCCCGACAAATATGGCGCGAACTTCTTAGGAATGGATGAAAGCAGATCGCTGGACTTGGGCCTGCAAACTCAGTTGGATGCAGACAGAGGCAAGAACTTCGTTGATCGTCAGTGGGGGCACTTTAGGGAAACCTGTTGGCAAAAACAGGTTTGTTTGCACACCTAGATGGAATCAGGTGAAGGAGACTACCACTTTGAGGGGTAGGATCACGAAGGCCAGAAAGCGGAAACGGGGTTGTCGTGAAGTATAAAGACATAGGGCTACCAAGATTACTTGAGGTACATAGCGGAGACAAAGAGAATGTAACATTCGACGAAAGTGCCGAACTGCCTGCTAGCAGCGGATCGCTGGTGTCGCTAAAAGCAACCCCCAAGCCTTGTACAATTACTTGTAGTCTAAGGCTGCTTTGTGAAAGGCCGTGGATGGAGAAAAAACCTATAGGCGACTAGATTGACGACAGTCAGAAGAAGGCCAGCTGTTTGTTGGAATTTTTCCAGGCAGCAAACAAGAAGGCTTAAGGGACACGGGAAATCACTAGGTCTCGTCACCCCTTTGGTGACGATGCCCGACGGAGCGATCACGGGGGAAGAAGCGTGGGATAGCCTAAAAAATGGACGCGTCGAAAGCGACAGGGCCCGATGGTTATACTAAAGCCGCTAGCGGAAGTTCCGGTGAAATCTTGCCCTCAGATCTTTAGTGCGTCGCCGGACGAAGAGCGGTTCCCTGCGGATAGCTCGACGTCGACCGCCATACCGATGAATAAAAGCGAGGACGGGGACAACTGTAGTAGCCATTGACCGGCGAGACTGACATCCATCATGCTGAAAACTGCTAAAAGAGTCTTTTGCGATATGACAGTGAATCACCTAAAGGCGAACAAGTTAGTGATGGTGGAGCAGCACGGTTTTGGGCAAAAACGTTCCTATCTGACCAACTTCATAAGCTTCCTGGACGAATTAACAAATGGAATTGACAGAGCCGGATGAATTGAAGTCTACAATCTAGAATTTTAGAGGGACTTTGATTCCGTGGACCGCGGACCTCTTGACCAAAAAGTGAAGGCTTTGGAAGTGTATGCTGTGGTGAATAACTGGATAGCACAAAGTCTGAAAGTAGATCTTTCATGGCGAGAGCCGAGGGGATTATATCTGACAGAAGATTGCTGTGTATCGTGGTGCCTCAGGAGTCCGTCCTAGGGCTACTGCTTTTCTTGATGTATACCAGAGACATAGCTAATGGACTGGAAAATCCGTGTCTCATTTTTCCTGAGGGCACCAAACTATTAGGAACAGCAAACAGCAAGGTTATCCAGAAGGATCTGGATAAAGTTTCCCAGTCGTCGGTAGGATGGATCTTTCGTTGGACTTGGGCAAATCTCAGCGGCTCAGGGGAGCAGATGCAAATTCCCCTCACCGCATGGGTGCACCTGGGCATCAGGTCACGACGGAACAAACTCACCGAGCAAGGGACCTTGGGGTAATCGTGAGTACGCAAATCACTCTTAGTCTTCAATCTCAGAAGGTGGTCAAGAAGGCCTTACGCCAACTTAAGAATACCGCGGGATCTACAAAGCCTAAAGTTCTTCTGCCCATATTTAAAGCATTTGTCTGACCGCACTTGGAATGCTGTATCCAGGCCTGGAGACCGCATTTGGTAAGAGATAGTAAAATTCTGGCCAGGTTCAGCTTAGTTTATTCGCTGTTTTGGGCACTTGAGGCACAGGGGATATGAACAGAAGCTGAGGGCGCTTGGCTTGTACTCCCTGGAAAGACGTAGGGAAAGAATTGACTTAATACAGACCTTCAAAATCAACAAGGGTCTGGCCGAGATACGGGGTCACTGTGGAGCCTTATTCCAGATAAGGGAGAATGATACACTACGACGGAAGGCGAAAACGATTGTGCGAGAATAGGTCACCACCGGGTTGAGGAGAAAATCCTTTGCCATACTAGTGGTGAATGGCTGGAATAACCCACCGGAGGAAGTGGTAGAGGTGGGGCCAGTGCCCAAACTCAAAGGGAGGCTGGTCAATGTATGAGTAGCTGTGTTTGGAGGGGACAGTTTGTGAGTTATGCGGTTAGGGAGATGGTCCAGAGGAAAGCATCTCATTAATTGTTTCCTCCCTTGTAGTAACTGAAAAAGATTTCCCACCCTCCTGTTGTCGGATCATCGCCAAATTCAAGGAGATTTCGGTGCGAAAATATGGATGATTAGGCATCTCGCCGTATAGTCCTGTAATCTAACTGGAACTGGAACTGGGACTGAAATAAACGAAAATGACTGACCTTCACAGACTGAACTGCGCAAGCTCGCTCTGAGTTGGCGGGACAGGTTAGTGTGGCTTCTCCGTCGTCGTCTGTTGTCTTTCCTTACAGTTCCACCGAACTCGTTACATAATAACGCTCATTTATCCGCAGCGGGTTTTAGTAATCTGATACCTTTTTACTGTTTTGTGATACTAAACTATAGTAATCTCTTTCAGGCGTTCCACGAATCGTCCATTGATTGCATCTTGTCACCAACGGCATCTTGGTTATGGGAATGTCACAAACCACCGGGATTGTGGTGAGCAAATTAATCAGATTTTACAAAATGCATTCAGATTGGTACGGTTGCTTCGGTTGCCGTCGTGGCGGCTGTTACAGGAACGGTTCTGGCCTTTGTATTCAGAAAGAAACCACACCCAAAGCAGTTGTTGGATCCATACAGAAAATATGCTCTTCGGATCGTTGATCGTGAGGTTGGAAGAAATTACTAATTTGATTGTTTTCTTTCAGATGATCAGTCACGATACAATGAGGCTTAAGTTGGGACTAGACTCGCCGGATTACGTGCTCGGTCTTCCCGTAGGTACGTAATCCACCTAATTGATGTATATTCTGAACTTAGGAAATCACATTTACCTCTCCGCTCGCATCAATGGAGAAATGGTCGTTCGACCGTATACTCCGATTTCGATGGAGAATCAGTTAGGATATGTGGACCTGGTAATCAAGGTACGTCCTACCAACAGATGTCCCTACTCATGGAGACACTTTGTTCTTTGCACCAGCGAAGACATTAAGATTTCTGTTCTTCCTAAGCCGTTGCCGAGTTGTAGTATCTATCCTGGGTGAACGGCCTATTTGCAGCAAAAAAACGTTTTGACGCGATGCCAGACGAAAGCTGTCGCGTATAGGCAGTTGTTGCAGCTGAGAAATACCGATTTGTTTATCACAGGTTTCATGGTGTTTATGACTACTCCGGAGCGATTACTTAGTAGCTGCAAGTGGCCGTTTTAGTCAGTGGTTCTTTATACCTTTTGCGTCTCACCAACACGGGGTTATATATATATATATGTATACGTATATATATATATATACATATATATATATATATATATATATATATATCATCCGCGTACTCCAAGTCAGATGTTTCCGTTTGAGCAAATACCAATCCCTCTGTTTTCAGCTGAGGATTGGGCTATTTCCATAACCATTTCAATGACATTTTAAAGGAAACGTAAAAGAAGGAAACCCCAGTGATAGCCGCTCGTAATAAATTCGGGCAAAACGTCGTCATAAGCACGAACTCCGTCTCGGCTGTTCGCCTACAGAGATTGGATGTATGAAACGAATTTCTCGGTGAGGACTGTAACTCCTTTCGAGATTTGGTTTGCACTTCCAAAGTGTAAAGTGCTTTTGCAAGGTAACAGTAGTCCCGAACCTGCCACTGGATGAAGAGGAACTAATGATTATTGGCCGTTTCAGTTATCTCAAAAGCTGCTTAACGAAGGATGGTGGCGCAGTAATACAGGTAAGCGCACGCTTATCCAAAGTTTGGGCGTCATACGCTGGACTAAAGTACTTGTGGTGTCGACCTGATATTTCACTGAAATTAAAAGGTCGCGCGTACTTTGCCGCATTGCGCTCAGTTCAGTTCTGTTGCATGCATGCACGTCATTTGGGACTATCCGATTACCGGTGTCTACGTAATATCACTAGGAATGGATGAAGTGACCGCGTAAATAGTGTCAAATTAAGGAGTCTAGTATTAAGTACCGGTTCTTGCGAATACTTTATCTGATCGTATCAAACCTAGTAGACTTCGTTGGTTGGATCATTTTTTGCATATGACAAACACTCGTCTGTCGCAGAGTGCTCCATTTCCACTTCCTCCCACAGATGGGAAGGAGTCACGTGGAAGTCAACCGATGACGTGGCAGCAAGAAATGGCGAAATGCACGGCGACCTTAGGTAAAGTGGATGTCGCCCGTCTTTGTGGTTGGGGTTCAAAAGACCACTCAACGAGGTAGCTAGAGACAATGGAAAATACTGCACTGAACCATGAACAATGGAAATTGTGTTGAGATTTTCTATCGCACCAGCATAACTAGAAGAGTATTTGTACAGCAAGACTGCAATCCGTGTGTTGACTGTTGCAATACTTTTCATGTTTGCCTTCTTTCAAGTCCCTAACCTATAGCCCCGTCACAACGAGACTGCACCTTGACGCAGTGTGACGAATTGCGTGCCTCCGTGACCCAGCGAGCTATACAGGATGGCTTATCTCAAGCCGAAGATCCAATCATGCCTGGAAGGTCAATGGGTAGAGACCTGACGAAGTAGTCTGCTGGTCCTCCCAGTCGGGAGTTGATCTGAGTTAGCAGCTCAGTCAAAGAAACGAGTAGATGGCCTTCCACTCAGGTATACCCCGCTGCCTTGCGGTTAGGTTCTTATCAAAACCAAAGGCTTTGGTTGACAACCCTAATCGTTCTGCTCTTCGACTGGACTCCCTAAAAACGCTCACCCATCAATCTACATGAGTAACACGTCTACAAGTAATTCCATACTGCATCGGTCGTCGCTCAGTATAATCAGGACCGCGCTGCCCATTGCATCGAGCGCAGGTGGGGTGGGTAGTGATAAGTATGCTACGGCTTAAAATTCCCTCTTTTCTTCAGCCTGTCTCTTTTGTTTCAAACCCAATCTCTTTGCCTCTTCTGCCTACCCATAATGTCCCCACTGATCACACGCCGATACTCGCAACGCTGTCGTTGAAAAGTAGTGTAGTAGGTGGTTTCAGTCTGTTTGACTCACATTTTCCTCAATCCTCCTCAGTCTCTGAACCTCGGTTCCTTCAAGTGTGCGCACTTTAATGCAGCTGGCAACAGGCGTGTTTGGCTGTGTGACAGTGGACTCACTTTTCGATTGATGTCTGCTGCGTGAGTGAAGCACGAATTCGTGATTCGAGGTATAGTGATTCAACTAACTGTGCCAAATGTCTCTCGTTAAGTATTTTCGTGCGCACTTGCGTGAGCTAGTTTTCAAGCGAGGTCAGCTAACAAACTCAGGTCAAGGTGGAGTAGGAATAGTTTTAGAGTGAGGAGGCTGAAGCAGACCCTTTTAGACTGGATTCCGATTAGCAGTCGTTTTTGCGCTGTGAGACGGCAAGAGTAAGTCGGCATCCGGAAGGATGATAGTTTACTTGTCATCTCGGCATACGCTCCAACAGACTGCAGCACCGACATGGAAGAAGACGAGTTTTATGACGAGCTCGTCATCCTTGTTTGGAAGAGCAATAACCTTGACAGTGTAGTGGTGGCAGATGATTTTAATGCACGCGTTGGAAAATTGAGTATAACGGAATCCTGTTTAGGTGGGTGATGTGCCTTGCCTTCTCAGCGAGCAGATAATACAGAAAGACTACTCCAGTCTTGTGCAGACAATCGTTTGTTCCTGTCTAGTACGAATTTCCGACACAGTTCACGTCACACGGCTACGTGGCGCTGTAAATCGACGGGTAGTTTTAGTCAAATGGGCCATATCGCAGTAAACTTTCATTGGCGCGGTTCTGTCCAGAACTGTAGATCGTGCTGGACCACGTACGTCGAATCGGACCATGCGTTAGTTTTAATGGGATTTTTGCTGCAGCTCAACGTCTATCGACGCAAGCCACAAACTCAGTTGGCCGTCGAACGTCTGTGTGATTCGGCTGTTATCAACAGCTATGAAGGGAAACTGTTCGAGAACCGAAATACTGCGACGAGCAGTGGGATCGAATTAAGCGGGCTATGCATTTGGCAGCAGATTTCGCCTGTGGTCCTAGATCTAACGTTCATTTAAGACACTGGATCTCGCTGGGGTGGCTGGGTCTAGTTGAGCAAAAACGCCAGCTTCCCAACTGCAAGGAAATGAATAAGATCCGTAGACAGTTGCTGCGTCAATTGACGATAAGCCTTAAGAGTGACCGTATGAACTAGTGGGTTAAGGTAGCCGAAAAGACGGAGGAAGCGGCCCTTTCGGGTAAC
>LUCM01002742.1:543982-567545 GCA_008360955.1 Fasciolopsis buskii | reverse complement strand
TACTCTTATGCAATTCTGTTCAGTTCGTTTTCCTTTGTTTTGGTTTCGCTGCTATCTCGCCTGTCAGCAGTTTTGGAAGACTTTTATATGAACTCTGATAGAATTCTCCAATATGGATGTATTTTCTAGACAATTCTGCTACTGTCCTATTAACCGAAGGGTTTCCCCAAAAAAGGTAAACAAACTTTCCAGTAATCCTTAGCGAAGTGGAATATTTCTTTATCGAACTTCATGAACTGCTGTAGTCTGTTTGTGTAACCCGACACATACTAAAGAGCAAATGTGATTCGGTGATTGTACCGATTTACAAAAATGGTGATAGATCTTATTATGATGACCGCGAAGGAATTAGTTTGACGTGTTGTATTGAAGCTGCCCGCAGACACTGTTCTCCAACAGTTAATTGATGTTCATAGCAATGTTTCGTGGGAGAATTGCACCGGTTCCCAATCCGATCGGCGTTGCATCGACAACCTGTACTCTCTGCGATGCGAGCACTTAACTCAGAGTTTTATTATTCTGTCTTCCTTGGTCTGCAGGAGTTGCACTCACTTCAGTTGACTGTGAATTTTTCAGGCTCTGTCTGTCACTGAGCAGTGTGTCAGAGAAATTATTTTCCTCTCTCAATCGTTGTACGCCAACAGCCGAAGCCAAATTCCTGTTTTTGGCGATCCTTCAACCGTGTTAATCGGCACTGTCGGTTCATTCATTTCCTTCCCGTTTTTTTGATTGAGATGAGTATGAATACATCCATATCCTCAAAAGGCAATAAGGAAATCGATATATGTTTCGGGGACAAATTGTTTGACTTGGCGCTTTTGAATGGAGACCTAGGCAAATTGTAAATATTTCCTCACCCTTTTTCGAGGAGAGACAGAGTTGTTTGAAGAACTCGGGTTGTTATTTTACAAGTCACATTTCACCGCGTGGTTGTATATGAGTTGAAGCGTTTTCGCGTATACAGGCTTTTGGCTTTTGCCAAATTGAGTCACTTGTGGCGTCGGCGTGGGATGTTATTGATGAATGGTCCATCGTTGGACATTGCATGCTGTTGTTCTTTTCTTGATATAGCCCACCTGTTTGATGTTTTTAGAAGTGGAGCGTTTGCAGTTGGCCGAATCAGACTAACATATTTGGGCACCAGATGAACTGATTCATGTTCTTCAGTTTGTTTATTGTATCGGTGAACATAGTCTTTTTAATCGGCAAGCGATGTGATTCCAAATCATATTTCGTGGCATTCTGGCATTCGGCAGACTTCCACTTGTTTTCATTGTTTTAATTTACTGCTTCTCTTGTGCAGTTAGTGATTTTGGAAATATGCGTGCTTGGAGCAGTTTATGGGTTATTCTTCTCAGTGGTATGTTTTGCATATGGATGGATGAACAAAATTTCCCCGGAAGCACACGACGGGTTTCGCGGTTATTTGCGCCCTTCAGGTATGCGTAGCCGGTTCTCTGCTGTTCAGCCATTTCTGTACTAGTGCGTTCCTTTCTTAGCTTCTCACTAGAATCTCATTCGAATCATTAGGAGCGAAAATGGATGGTGCATTTAAGAACCACATGATGATTTTTTGTAGGATTTCCGTCGGTTAGGCAAGGCTGACCCTCAGGATGGAGACATGGGACCCGAAAGCGTTGGTTTTTCTTCTCAAGGAGCGCACTAGTATAAGGATGGTTGGACAGAAGATTGCCGGGTACGCTTACCTGAAGAGCGGCAGTAGCCACGAAAACGGTCGTGTGCTTTCAGGCAAATTCTGTTCATCCATCCGTAGGCGAAACATTACTGACAAGAAAAACCGATGCTTTCGGGCCCTGTGTCCCCTTTCTAAAGGTTAGCCTTGTGTGACCAGCGAAGATCCTCCGATGAATCACCATGCGATTCTTAAATAGATTTATCATCCACTCACGCTCTTAATGGTTCGAGTGAGATTCTAATCAGTTTGCGGGTTCATCCTGCCGACCGAAAGTGATGATCAGGTTAAAGGAAATCAATCATGGTCATGTTCGCGGTTTGTCTAATCAGGAATTCAAAAAGTGAGGTTAACAAATGCGTTGTCGAAGTTAACTAATGTTGTTAGGTGATTGTATCTTTTCGGGGGTGCTGATGGTCGCATCACGTGATTCGTTGTAGATCTGACAAAATTCTCTCCGGTTGCTCTACTACGCAATGTCCATACAAAGAATAACTATGTCTGCTTTGCCACGGATGCGTTTGGCAACCTATGGAAATGAATTGTATGCGCCTAAGGAGTTCTATTTTGATGCATATCCGTACTTATATTAAACCTTCAAACGATTTGCAGCGTGAGGTGTGTATCTGTTCCTCGAGTTTCGGTGGCGGGGCTGCAGTAACCAGATAGTCCAGTGACTGCTAGGCGTTTCCTTGCAGTTATGTTCCTAGGAACCTGCCGCATGATATTTCCCCTTAAGGCCATACGAGGAGCTTGACACCGGAATATCTTTTGTTACTGTTCGCAAAAAGGGTGTCGGAGGTACTCTATCCCCCTAATTTCTTTTTTAAATAAAGCAGACTGATAACTAAAGAAGTCGCTCCGATTCAGAGCTTTGAAGTGTCTTTGGGCTATGGATTGCATGAGATTCCGGAACATCTTACTGTCGATTGCAATCCGTCCTCGTTACTTACATTCTGCTTTCGAATGTGGACGCGTAGGTAAATAACTTATGGTCAGCTGAAAGAGGCTTTTCTATCCTGGGGTTCAAGTAGTCAGTGTTTTTTGATAAAAAATGTACTTCGGGAAATTTCAACCAGGGTAACCAAAATGCCGGCTTATAATTCTGCTGACAGTGCTGTTGCTTACAACTAGCCAAATTGCGCAACACCTCATTGTGCAGAGCTTTGGTGATCCCGGTAGACTCAGATGGTCTCTTCATAAGTACGCTTTGGAGCTGGTTCCTAACTGTTGCTTGGTTAATCGTACCCCACACATTCATTTAAGCGATCAGATTTTCACTTCCTCAACTGAACTGTTTTCGTTTGCAAAATTGGTGACACCAGGCGCTGAAGTGTATTCGCGTTACAGTCACTCAATTGGTTACAAAGTGCGTTGAGCTCGCATTTACTAATGCTGGCTGTTAGAGAGTAAAAAAAAACATCGGCCGCTATCTCTCGATCAGCCGGTCTTCTCGAATCTGTTTTGGTCCCCTTCCTTCATGATCAAACAGGAACAACAAATTGGCCTCGAATAAGTCAGAACATGTGTCATCATCAGTCCAAATCAGGGGGCTTATGCAAAACTCGAAACACATTGGTTGGCAGTTTCTGAATGGGTAACAAACTCCGAGTAGTTTCCGACGTCCGCCATTCGAAATAAGGAACGTTCGTCTCTTCTTTGCCCCCTGGGTTCACGGTTTCCCTAGATTTAGGTCGTGTATCATTAACCTGAATCTGGGCAGACGTATCAGCTTATCCGCTTCTCCAGTCCGGGTGTCGCGAGAGACACGGTTTGCAAACCGAGGTTGTTTGGGTTTTGGTGTAGGTTTAACACATCCTCCTACAGCTGGTGATTCCGCACAACTTCTTGTTTGTCTTTTTTACGATGCAGATTGGCTTGTGTTTCAATGGTTAGTATTTAGTTGCGCAGCACAGTGAGTCGCTAAATCTTCAATTCCTCGGACAGAATGCTTACCTTGCGTGCAACTGCACATTTGTTCAGTGTTGGTTTATAAATCAAAAGAGCATGTCGCGATTTGTCCTGCTTTGCGTGAAAGTTGCTTCATCCTGCATAAATTTCTCATTCTTTCAGGAATGCGACCATTCAAATGCGACGTTTGTCTTCGTGGTTTCAGTCAGTCCGCTAGTCTTTTTATGCACAAATGTGTGATGGAGAGAGGTAAGAAAATCTGCATTACTTTTATCTTCCTTCAAAATATTCTTTAATTTATCAGGGTAAACATAGTTGAAGTGTCTACATGTGAACTGACGGTGACTTTTCAAAGGAACTTCGTTGCTTAAAGCCAACTTTTGAAACGTTGGTTTGAAATATTGTCTTAGGTGGGAGCAGCGGTACATGCTGAGCTGTGCCTCCATAGGTTTCGGATATTGAAATGATGGTGGTTAACGGTAAATGAGGTGAGAATAGGCGATCGTATACGGATGCATTGTATTGTGTTTTGTAGACTTCAGCTTACAAAAGTGGCTCATTTCAGTCAAAATCCGTAATGAAAACAAGAAAGTAGGTGCATTCAAGAATTTGTGAAAATGAAGAAAATAGGAACTTCTTGACGAGTGATTTGAGCTCTTGAGATAGGTTGCAAGGAAGTCCACTGAAACACGATCACGTTTTGTTCAAATGCATACTATACATGGGACAGTGGGATTCATATTGATATTAATTCTAGAGGATATGGAAACAACAAGCGGATCTTGTTGAAACGTGAGAGGGGCAAAAACAACACGGAAACAAAAAAAGCGGATTGGAGAAATATAATGGTACACAAATCGGGAGATGGTGCTTTGTTTCACCTTGTAGTGTCGAAGCTTCCTGATTTGAAATGACAACCGTCGGAGATTCTTTACACAGGTAGAAATATGAGAAGTCCACTTCAGATTTTCATCGATAACAACTCCTAGATAGTTGATAGAATCAACTGTGACCAGTGTTTTTGAGTTGATGGAAGGCGTTTCGGATGGGTAGGCTGACCGAGAACAGGCATTCGCAACATTTAGATGTGCTGAGATTCAAGCCAGGTTGCTCAGAGAAATTGTAGATAGAATATAGACTGTTGAAAAATCTTTGAAAATCGTCGTTGCTCGAAACGGCTTGGGAGAGGGCAGCATGATCAGCATACTTAAACAGCTGACATGGGGAGCTAGTTGATAAGTCGCTGATGTAAATAGAGAAGAGAATCGGTGAAAGAACAGCACTGAAACACTGCTGAGTTGTTAACCAACGGTTTTGAGGTTTTACCATCCATTCGTGTGCACTGGGTTCGGTTAACAAAATAATCAGACAGCCATACTAATAAGGGCCTGGGTTAACCAAATATTTCCAGTTTGTGAAGTAGAGGAGACTGTGGACAGAATCGAAAGCCGGCGACGATGTTTCGTGTGTTGGCTACTACTGCATTCCTATCCTTTTCTGTCTGTGTCGGTCCACTCCTTGTTCCCCTTGAGTATTCACTCGTTTTAGGTGCATGCAATTCTGTAAAAAAGGCAGCGAGCAGTAGGCCCTTCCTCGCTGTTTAATGCTGAACGATGGTGGTGATTATCATTATCACCATCAAATCAGGTGTTGAAAGGAACCGGACGACAGCTAGCTTGCCGTCTGCGGTCAAATCGAAATACGGAAACAACTAATACCAATCTCACTTACACTGTAACGACTGGTTAAGATGTTTTTGACAAGACTACATCAGCAAGACTACATCACAGTCAACTATGGGTCAGCAATTCGTCAAAATAGAGTAAAAGAAGTAATCAACTACTTACTATTATGTGCCATTGTTACATGGCTAGATTTCAAGGGTGAGCATGAATCGGTGATTGTAACACGGGGAACAAGTCCGGCATTTCCGTATTCAGGTAAGGATGTTTGCACTCAGTGATTCCTTAATAGACATCTACACCGGAGGGTGTCTGTCTGCCGACGGGTAAACTATTTCTGAATGTATCAGATCTTTGAGATATAACAATGCGTGATCCCAGCCCTTGGTGAGAACCGAACAGCAGTAATTGTAAACGATTGTTTTCGTGAACACCGACCTTGGTGAAGCTAAAACCCACGAGAAAACAACGAAATGATGGTACAGAACTGTAGCTCAGCCAGTCATAGTTTGTGGTATGTAAACTCTCTCTCTGAACCAAACAGTCTCCGTTGAAAGCTCTGTGAGTTGGCTGTTCCCAAAATAGATTGCGCTTTTTCCTGGATTTTATGTGGCCACTAGGCCAAAAGAAAACGAAAGAAGAAAATCAAGAAGTATGAGTTCTTACGCTAATATCGTTAAATGACCTCGTAAAATCCAATGCAACCGCGATTTCGCAGAGAGTTCTCGCACACTTCTTTTGTGAACAACGTGTTTATCCACTCTAAATTGAGAATATTTTTTAGTTTACTTCTTGAATAATGACTCGTGTGATTTTGGTATACGCAAAAGAGAACATTCCCAAAAGTTCTTGCAATCGTTCAAATACAGTTCGTAAACAATTCAGGAAAAATGTATCACGCAGATGGTTTCTACTGCTTTTCATGATCTTCAGCAGTTTATCTGTCCATCATCTACTGCAGTTTTCATTTTATGAATACTAATCTCGATTCCAAAAGCCTAGTTTCTGATTCCCTTGATCATTCAATGCAGGGGACAACTGTGATGGTGCCTATATCCATCAGTGTTGCGTGGGAGTAGAACGATAGAATCATTTTTCCAATCAATGAAAACAGTCTAGTTGTAGTCTCGCCCAAGTTGCTAAGCTCGATAGTTTGGCGCACGACCAATGTGTCGGAGAAAAGCTGTCGGTTTTGTCCCCACTGCGGGTGCGTGAGCTAAATTTTCACTTTCTTTTTGAAGACTGATCTTCATTATACTAATCGTTGATCGTATTCCTGAATGTCCGGGGAACGTCTGTTTCTGTTATCGATCCGGACCTCTGGAATTGTCTTTTTAAACGAGTTTCCTGATATGTATATGCAGGTCATTTATACGTTACACTAACGGATATCAGGTCAGTACATGAATACGGCTCGTCGTCAGCATACTTTTCACTCTCTGTTGTTTGATTTGTCTGTCGGTAATATCTCAAATATCGAAGAAGCGAGGATTTTGATCTCATGCCATGTGACAGGCGTTTAGAGCTTGATTGTTTTGTGTGCAACCTTACGTTGTTTTTTTCGCACTAAGAAATGTTGTCAACCTTCAAGTATCAGTTACTCATGCGATTGGGTGAGCATCGCCGCACTCATCTTCGGTGCTGATAGGTAATAAACTGCTGGAAGGTTTTTTGTGAAATGTTTGAAGCATAAGGACAGTTGAGGGGGCATGTTCTATAGTCACTTGGGCCCACTGGACGATAGGGGAAAGGGGACCGGTAACCTTGGCTTAGAGTGACGCAGAACCACATAATTTCTCACTAAGTCAGGTGTGGTATCGAGTCGGTTGACAGTTTGTTTCATTGTGAAGCCGTTGACACACCATTTTATTTTGTTCACCGACTCATAGTTAGGTGGTGAAACGCTACCTTACTTAGTGTTTTCCCGTACGTTTGTGGTGCTCAGTGAGTCGATCTAAGTTGACCTTCGATCGTCGATATTTCAGTACAGATTTCAGCACACTTTTGCTTGCAGTGATGAGGCCATTGATCAATCTTGGACATGAGTTCGAAATTCATTTTGGTGGCACTGATTTATATTTGCAGTTGGGTTCTTGGTATTCTCGGCTCACAATGGCCATGTTTTGCACCCATAATGAAGGACGAGACGGACAGCAACACGATGATGCCAATCTTCGTTAAAGAACAGATTCCAACAAACGCCCATAGCACAAATTACAACTGCAAACGTGCTCTGCGTGCGTTGTTGATTCTCGTTCGAATTTCCTCCTTCACTTGACCATTTAGTTGTAGAATCGACGATAGGTATTTGAATGGTTTTACACTTTCGGTTTGGTAACTTGGTGAACAGCTACTGAGCAGCTTACGATTGAGAAAATCCAATATTTAACCTGGCATGTTCCTTTAATAATGTTCACCTACACCAAATTGTGTGCTCGTATATTCTGCGTTTCGCGCTTACCCGTGAATTTCCAATTGACATTGATTTTCATCAGAAATTGTCATCTAATCGGTACTGACATGAGCATCAGGTCGCAAGAACATCGTTCTAGCTGCTCAATACTGTTCAGATTGCTTCCGATCTTTCTTTTACTTTTGTGTAACCAATCGGTTCCGTTTTTTCTTCTGCAGCTCCTGTCCCTTCGGTGGTTCGCGATCATGCTTGTAAGCTTTGTAATCAACGTTTCACTCGTGCAAATGTTTTGTCTCGCCACATAACAATGGCACATAATAGTAAGTAGTTGATTACTTCTTTTACTCTATTTTGACGAATTGCTGACCCATAGTTGACTGTGATGTAGTCTTGCTGATGTAGTCTTGTCAAAAACATCTTAACCAGTCGTTACAGTGTAAGTGAGATTGGTATTAGTTGTTTCCGTATTTCGATTTGACCGCAGACGGCAAGCTAGCTGTCGTCCGGTTCCTTTCAACACCTGATTTGATGGTGATAATGATAATCACCATCATCGTTCCGCGTTGTATTGTGTTCCATTGTATAGAATTTGCGTACAAAATGACGTGAGGATAGAAAACAAAAAAATTAGGCAAAAGTTCACTCATCACCGTGTAGAAAGTGTGAAAATAGAAGAACGGAGGTGCTCAAATATAGCACGCCCCGTCAGTTTAAGACCAGAAGATGTTAATGCGGTGGGGAGAAAGTGTTTAGCTAAAGTAATAGAACTGCCAGAATTTCGGATGAGAATAATTGACTGGTTTCCAGCAGTCAGGGATAGAGGACGAGCTAAATGATGAGTTAATTATAGCACTGAATGCATTCGGCAGGGCTACAGCACCATGCCTCAAGAGAGATGAGGGCAGGCTTTTAGGATCAACCCCCATGTTAATTTTAGTGGTTGCTTAGACAAACCTGTATCTGTCACATCATCACCATGTCCAAATATGACTGGGGTATAAGTGGAAGGATGGATGAGAGCTCAATTGATGCTGTCCACATTCGCAGAAAATTTCGCGTGCTCATTTTTGTTTCCACACAGCAGTCGAATGCCTTGCCATAGGGGTCGGTTGTTGTTGTCACTCAAGAGTTGGCTGGTGAATGTACTGTCGATGCGTTTGATTTCAGCTTTTTTAGGCTGGATATATATCGCAGACTTTAGTTATTGCGGGATTTGTAGAAGTGCTCCTTGCGTCTTCTTAGAGAATTCAGCACCTGAATGGAGACGGTCATTTGAGAAGAATAGTGTTTTCAAGGTACAGCAGATATCAAAGATTGCGTTGGTTGTCTCTGTGAAAGGTTTGACATTGTCAGTGTGCAGGATTTCAAAAGAAAAACATGCAGATGCGACTGAAAGTTATTTCCGAAAGAGAATAAAGCTGTTGTGTGGAAAGTTGCGGAGGCGAACTCGGGTTGTATTTGTTTGCTTGAAGGAACGGAAGGTTGACCTGGGGTATATTTTTGGCCTTAAAAGTAGCAGACAATGATCACTACTTGAAATTGGAGCATTCATTTTCAGGAGAAATAAATCTGGGTGGCTAGTAATAACCCTATCTAAAATGGAGCCACCTCTGGTGGGAGAAACGCAGAGGTCAGTCAAATCAAACAGTCAGTGGTTGGGTTTGTCCATGTTTGAAATGACCTACGATGATGTGCAGATTATTCTCAAGAAGGGGAATAACAAATGTTAGGGAAGAGTGGGAAAAAGATTCGATATTGTGTTGCGCGCTAAAAGAGTCAACATATAGGTTCGTTATAATTGTACTGTTATGGCGAGAAAACCTAGGATGACACTCCGTTGCGAGACAGTCGATTCCGTTTAGTGAGTACGTATAAATAACTTCGGATTTTCCAGATCAGAAGGAGTTTATGTATGTTGGCACACTGTCCCCCGTCTTGTTCGAAACTCTATCCTGCCAGTAGATGCTGAAGCTGTTTATCGACACGAATAAATCAGCAGTATCCGGGTTCAGCCACGAATCTTGCATGCGGATGACACAAGTGTGAACATGGATTGGCGATTGAAGTGCGTAGGACACAGACGCCATTTTTGCGAACAGAGAACGGATGTTGGTACTCATCAATGCCGGACTGGACATCTTGGCTGAAGGAGTGCATTTAAGAACTGCCAACCAGGCCGCACGAGCGCTTTTTCTGGGTGGATTAGAATATCTTTGACGTGCAGCGATGCGTGATCACAGTCCATTTTGAGAAACAATGGGGTTTTATAACGACCATAGTTCTGGTCAGTTACATCGGCGAACAGGAACCAGTCTGTTTGAGCGTATACCGAAATAACAAACCAGCTATGCTTACCACAGCTATCTCTCCGGACGCCACATTGAACGAGTCTTGATTCTGAGGCTGACGAGGTTTGTGGAAACATGAGCTAACACGTTGAATAGCACTTACGATACTATTTGACAATGGGGCGTTGCGGGTGTCGCTTTCTTTATCAGTGGGGACATGATGTGTGGGCAGACTGGCCAAAAATGACCATCGGGGCAGAAGAGACAGGTTGAATAAAAGTGAAAGACTTATAATCGGTAGCATACTCATCACTACCCACCCCACTTGCGCTCGATGCAATGGGCAGCGCGGTCCTGATTCTCTTACGCGACGACCGATGCAGTATGGGATTCTTTGTAGACGTGCAATTCAAAGGGAGCGGTGGGCGTGTTTTGCTGGGGAGCCCAGATGCGAAGCAGACGAACGACTAGTTCTCGAGGGAACCTTTTGTTTCTAACAAGAAGCTGACCGCAATGCAGCGGGGTGTGGGTGAGTGGGAGCCCACCTACGTGCATCAACTATTCTTTTACTCATTATTCCGATTGTGTTGCCAACTCAAAGCAACCCCCTACCTGAACGGCTGGAAAACTACTTCGTCGGGGCTCTACCCATTGACTTTCCAGGCATGATTCGATTTTCGGCTTGAGATAAGCTATTTGTATAGCCCGTTGTGTTACTGGGGCACTCAAGCCGTCACAACGCCCCATCGTTGCCTCTTGCTGTGACAGCTTACCTGATGAGACTTAAAGTGGTTCTATATCAGTTCAACTTTCAGGACCACGCTTGTCCTCTCCCTTGTAGTTGGCCATGCTCACTATGGGGCATGCCTCTTGTGCTACACGTATGTGTGAAATTCTCTCCTGGTCCTGCATGTTGACGGTTAGTTAGACCTTTAAACTCAGTCGTGAGTGTGAGCAGAACAAGAATTGGTGCAAACACATAGGCTTTTGTTTGGCGACTCTCCACTGTCTTGCTGGCAGGTCTTTCCGGAACCAAAAGCTCCGGATGAAAATCCTAATCGTTTTCTTGATTAGCAACTGAAATTCCCAGAAGCGCTTGGCCACCCTCTTATGAATTGCACGGTTACGAGAAATCCCATAGTACGTCGGTTTTTGCACAGGATAATCGAAACCGCGATCTTCATTGTGCCCTACTACTCCCGGTTGCCTTGCCTTCACACAACCCTACTTTTCCATCCTTAATGGTCTTTACCCCCTCTGCTTACGCATAATGCCGTTATTGCTGACACGCGCTATTTTCATTTTCTCGGGCCTTGTCGGTCTCTGAATGTTGACTCATTCAGCCCGCGTACTTTCATGTAAATTGGTTACAAGGCTAGGGCGGTCGCTTTTGCCGGAATTTCGACTAACAGTCGTTTATGCGCTGTGAGGCTTCAGGGTTTAGTTGACTTTCGGAAGTTTAATTCCGATAGTTACCCAAGCTTGAGCGTCAATAATGCTGCAGCGTCTGGCACCGGTTCGCGAAAGCAAAGTTCGCGACAGCAGGCCGGATTTCGCCTTAGTCATGTTCGCGCCAAGCGGATTTCCGCTCTTCTCCGGTTAATTATAATGTTTTTCGTGACTTACCTGGCAACCGCAGTGAACGTGTCCTCTGTCACATACACTGACAGTCTGGTGCTGGATAGCAATCGTCTGTTGTTCTGCTACTCGGTAGCACAGTTCAGTTCAGCTCTCTGTGACCATGAACCTTGGATTTGTATGATCTATTTTCGGTTGCTGACTCACGACACTGTCTGTTGAAAAAGGGAAAGGAGGATGGGAAATAGTGGATGATCATTTATTACGCAGTGGGTTTAAGTAGCATATTAAAGAGAATAGTTTTGGAATGGAATAACGCAACGCATTGTTCGCATCCGTCGCGTGGGACAGATATGGGGTGGAGGGAAGTCGTTGTATAATCTAACCCGGCAATCTAAGTGTTTTGCGGAGTGAATACTTTGTCAATTCCACTTTGACCGAGTTGAAGACGGACTTGATTCTCACACGTACACTTTTCGCAATTATCAAATTATCTGCGATCGATCGTACCCGGGAGGTATTGGGATTTTCTGCCGCGCCTCAGTCTGTAGGAAATTTATGTGGTTCCCCATCGCTAGAAGATTTTTGACAATCATCTGTAGACTGGGTATTTTGAGTTTGCCACCCACAACGATTATTACGAAGTGGATTGCGTGCCAGGGGACGAATGCGGCCCGCTTGATGGTATCCGCTAAGGATCAAATAACACTTTCTAAAATGTGGATGTCCTACAGTTAGCCAATCACGCTAGACTTTTAAGATGCAGAATTGGACTTGTAGACTTAGGGCAGTCTTGTACTTAGAATTGTATCGCTTTGTGTGCTATGGTTGTATTCGGTCTATTTAGATAAGGGAATTACTGACTCTTAGAATTACCGCTGTATTTGAAGTCTACATTAAGTAATTTTCTATTCCAGATCAGGAATTAAGGTGTCCACAATGCAGTTTGAAATTTTCCACGTCAATGGCACTGCGTCGACATGAACGAAGCTCACATGAAGGTATGCATGATTGCTTCAAATTTGAGTTTTCTTAATTTGGTTGTTGTGCCCGATGGATTCTAGTTCACCTGTCTTATTGAATACGGTTATTTGTGCTCCTACTGTTCATTGGTCTCCAAGTGACGTGCCACAGTTTGGTGACGAATGACCTTCAGATTCATTGTATACGTGATTGGAAATTTTGTCTGATAGTTGCGATTCATAATGTCGGTTATGGTTCTCGCTATAGTTAATTTTAATGATCTGGAATTTCGCAACTTATTTGGTAGTGTCTGATATAGTAGTAATCACAATTATCAGCAAATTGTTCCTGCTTTAAGGAAATCACTACCGGACGTGTTTGCCAATTAAGGAAGAGGGATGTATTCTCAAACGAAAGCCGTAAGACAGCCAATGGTGTTTTTCATTTTTGGGATTTTTCCTCGTATGATTCGTTGTTTTCGTCAACGCATGGTAGATGTTGGTCCATTGTTCTTCGGTAACTTAATTTTTATAGAGGCAATGCCATGCAGCAGCAATCGTTAACAGTGCGAATCGAGGCAAGGTTCATGGTTATAAAAACAACCGAAGCGTGACTGACTCAAGTTCACTACAGATATTAATGGTAATCGTAATAATAGTAATAATAGAAGCCTTTTATCTTGCGGGCGTAAATAACGAGCAGTTTCAGAGTCGTTGTCTGTTATGATCTTTTGTGAATTGCTGGGGTGATAGATTTTTATGACCAGTGTTTCAGATAGATACAGGATAAAGCTTCTGTTCCGGTTCGAAAGACTAATTGGAGGATGATGAATGACTCTGGATGGTAAGATCTGAAATCGGGGCCTTATAGTTCACGGGAAGGCGCCCAGTTTCTCGTATTGTCATGGTGTTCCTGAGTCGAAATCAGAACCATCCTAGTCACCGAATTAGTCAGTCACACAGGATTCGATTGTTCTTATTGGCTATTGAGTAGTATAATCTATCTAGCCAGTCCCATTGTTAACCGCACTCGCAATTGGGTCATAGTGACAATCAATGTTTGAAGTGTTGTTGGTATACCCTCACGCGACCATAGGTATGCAAGTACAATGCTCGCAACAGGTTGACGAAATCCGTTGGTATACCCTTCCGATGGAAAGCACTGAATAGCGCTGGTCGATCCACTGAGTCGAATGCGCCTTTCAAGTCGAGGAAACCTACGATCGTATGGTCTCGGTGTCTGTGTGTGTGTGTGTGTGTGTGGCGCGTTTCGAGTATTTGGCGAAGAGTGAATATCTGGTCGATGCAATCTCGACCTGGCCGAAACCTAGCCTGTTGTTCGCAGATGCTAGTCTCACGAGTCGGCGTCAAACGGCGCAGCATTATCGAAGCTAACACCTTAGTAGCTATCGGAATTAAACTAATCCCACGATGATTGCTGCAGTCACTCCGTGTGTCCGTCTTGAAGATGGGTACAGTCATTGACTCACTCCACGATAACGGGATGCAAGGAGGTAATTGATTTCACCAGAGCTTCCCGACACAATTTGAAAAGAACTGAGGGAAGGTCGTCTGGACCGGCTGCTTTTTCCCTCTTCAGATGTCGAATATTCAACTGCACTTCCACTTCCGTTGGGGGATCAAGTGACACCTCCCAAGGATTCACAGCTGCAGACGTTGGACTAAATACGTTAGCGTGTGGCCAGCTAAACTGATCCTTGAAATGCTGTGCCAAACGGTCCAGTGTTTGCTCTCTACCATGGATGAGATCTCCATTCCTATCGCACACGATTTCACCAACCGAATTTCGCCGCCCACCGGTGTCGCGTATAAGCTTAAACAGTCTTTGACTGTTACCTGAAACGGATCCTTCCTCCATCTCTTCGGCTACCTTAACCCACCAGTTTTCGCGGTCGTTCTTAAGGTTTATCGTCAACTGATGCTGCAACTGCCGACGCATCTTATTCACTTCCTTTCAGTTAGGCAGCTGGCGTTTTTGCTCCGTTAGACACAGCGACCCTCGCGAGATTCAGTGTCTTTGACGAAGGCCGGAACTAGGACCACAGGCGGAATCTGCTGCCAGATGCATAGCCTGTTCAATTAGATAGCACTGCTCGTCGAGGTTCTTACTTCCTCGGATAGTTTCTGTTCATAGCAACTGCGAACAGCCGAATCACACAGACGTTCGACAGCCAGTTAAATTTGTGGCCCACGTCGATGGCCGTTGAGCTGCAGCAAAAATCGCATTAAAACTAACGCGTGGTCCGATTCGACGTACGCGGTCCAGTATGATCTACAGTTTTAGACAGAACCGCGCCAACGGTAGCTAACTGCAATATGGTCGATCTGATTCAGATTGCCTGTCTGCTGGTGATAGACAAGATTCTTGAACTTTTTTCGTACCACGATACTTAGACTTTAGCCACTGGGCTTTTGTAAATCCGTTTTTCCAGTAGACAACAGTTTGCAGTATGCAAAGATGGAATTCCTTCCGTTTTCATTCTTACCTGGGATGTTCTTTGGGGAGTGTTTCTTTCGCCCTTTTATATTTCACTTTCATTTCCTGTATGCCTTCTAGTGCTGTTTGCCATACACTTTGATGATCGTGCTGCAATCGGCTTGCTCCAGTCCAATGTTTGCATTAACTCTGCCCTTCGGCACATCCTTTACGATCTTGTTGGTTGTTTCAAATCACACAGTGCACCTGTGAATCCCGATAACCGCGCAGATACTGCTTTTACTCACAAGTGATTCTAGGTGCACACATGTTTCTGGATCTTTTGGTGAAAGTAACTTCGAAAACATTGACATGGTTGAGCAAGGGCTTTCGGAGAACTTTGGAATTTTAATAAATCGTAGTCTTTGCAAATTTGCTCATGTTATTTTTGCCTTCGATGAAAAGAGGAAATTGTGTTACTACATAAGCTTTGGGGTCAATGTTGGTACCTTTGTACATTGCTAGGCTCTTTATTCCTATATGTTGTACCTTAGTTGTTTTCTTGTTCTTTTA
This sequence comes from Fasciolopsis buskii, assembly GCA_008360955.1. Taxonomy (NCBI): domain Eukaryota; kingdom Metazoa; phylum Platyhelminthes; class Trematoda; order Plagiorchiida; family Fasciolidae; genus Fasciolopsis; species Fasciolopsis buskii. The sequence goes on along the minus strand of LUCM01002742.1, from coordinate 552,008 downwards.
TATTCTCCGGGTTGTTAAACGAATAGTGAATCGAAATGTAAAAGGCACTCAGATGATTTATTTTATGTATGGTGTTTAAAGTTTAAAATCTTAACGGACTTCATCGTACTTCAAGAACCCAAACCATACTGTAATTTCTCGATTAGTTTTTACTGGCCCATTCTACTCCACAAGGACCTCGGGAATCGTGTTTCCTCTCTCTGTACGCACAACCGGATCAGAATGATTCACGTAGGTATATCGATATATAAGCGCTCTCCTACACCCTATCTTCTTCCTTTCGTATGTCACCTGACTAACACCGCAGTAAATCGCAGCTGCATTTCTCCTGTTGAATGCTTCGTGAAATTGAGAAGTTCTTTTTCTGCAGTTTGCCATTATTAGTACTCGATTGAATGTATAAAACAGTTAGTTGACTTGACTTGACATTCGGTTATTGGTCAGAGACAAAGTGTACACCATATCGATAAGATTGGAGACGTCTTTTGCAAACATGAGACGCATGAAGGCTTTCGGTATTCGAGAACCGGTGTTTTGATAATATTGTCAAAATAATATAGGCTAATTTTCTTAGTAATTTGAAAGTGATGCGAGGATTTTGGGCCCCAAGATTGACATTTTGACAGGAGCATTGATTTGGAATACGCTAAGCTAGTTGGGTCTTGTTGCGCTTGCCGACAGATCGTACAGCTCATTGTACGCTTTTATCTGAGGGGATATTGGTTTGAAGATGAGTTTAAGTGGTCAGTTTATGCGAAAAACTTATGAAACTCTAATCAGTTTGCCGACTCTCTTAGTTCCAATAGGTTTGCCAATTTTTTTAGTTTGAACGTTCCTTGATGTAACGGGAAATAGGATGGTCGCAGTCAGTGATGTTCTTGAATTCGCAATTCTTCATGTTCTTCATAGTCCTTTCACTGAATATCTTACAGTCTTTTTCACACTATTCTCCGTTCGCTTAACTTTTCAGCAGACAGTGCTGTTCGATGGCAACTGAAAACTGAGGATATCAGTGCAAGGTTAACGACCGTGAAACTGTAGACCAAACTGAGACCTACGTTTGTTAGGGTTGATGAACCAGGGAAGCGGGTTAATCGACTTTGTTCTATCCCTTGATCTCCTGTTTTTGAGGAGAACAGAGGTTGGTTAAAGAACGAAATGGATGATACTAATTTTCATATTGTTTCATATTGTTTCAGTGCAAACATGGTGATTTGGACTTTGTAACTTATGGTAACCAATAAATCGTTGAGTGTTGCAGCTAGTTTTTAATCTGGTATGCTGTTTTAATCTCATAATTTCTAATTTCTCAGAACATCCTCCCATGGATGAAAATACTGGAATGAAATCTGTATCGGATGGCCTTGATTTGTCAGTCACACGGAATTCCGAATCGGATTCCTCCTGTCGGCCTTGTGAAATCGCTGCTTTATCGACCGAAGTTTTCGTTATGAATGAAATTTTATCTCCTAAACGTACGCTTTATTGTTTTTTTTAATTTTTGCTATATTATTTGATATTGCCAAAAATTCTGGTTTGTGGATTTGGATCGGCACGGTCTTCGTTCACCGTTTGGCCACACACGTGACGACTCCCGTTGTGAACCATAACGATTTTTTGATGATTTTGGTTCCCTCATGAAACTTGCACTAAGTGTACATGCAACGTATTTAAAATATTTGCACATCATTGGGAATAGTTTTACAAATCTCTAATTGTTTGATTGGTGGTTTGCTGCCATTATATTTGACAAGCACTACCACAGTAGTGAAACTAGTTGGTTATCTGCTCTAGAAGATTTGAAGCTATCACTTACATATGTACCCAAGTTTAGCAGGGCGGATGTATGGCATGGTTTCGTTCTCTGAACTGGGTAGTTGAATTGCCAATCTTATCATCATCAGTACTAGGATCTTATGGAATCTGCTTGCTTGCTTTCGTCCGTTTACATTGGTCACTTTTCCATCGGTAATCCTTGATGATTGGTTATTTTGAGTGAGACTTAAAACAGCAGCGTGATTTGTGGCCCAGGTAATTGTGAGTTTCCCGATATTTCTGGGGCATTCCAAACTTCCGAGATGTGTTCGTATTCATTTTAGTATTCATCGTGGTTGCCGGTATTCTGTTTTCAGTGATCTCCCATCGCTAGCAATTAATAACGAATAGATGCAAAAGGGTTCTTTTGTCCGTTATGTTGGGATAGAATTAACTCACAAACTCTTATTAAATGTGTTGAGCGTGTTACCGAAGATCCGCGAGCTCTCTCTGGATATGCTGCTTGTCAGCATTCCCTCCTGGATTGAAAGAGAAGGATTTTACCCTTATCATTAAACCTCTCAAATATGTTGCACGTTTTAATGGGATTAACTTGTGGATTTCATTGTTCCGAAGACATTTTGAGGCTTGTGATGTTTTTGTGTACTATCCAACCGTAATCGTTATCGTCATGCAAGCTTTATCTTGCTCTTCAATATGTTTCACATTAGGCTCCTCCTTTCTCATATTTCACGTATAGGCATAGTCATTTTCTTTATTTGTTCTCTTACGCTTAAATCCCGACTTGGTAGTGAATTGATCTTGGAGCTCCTCTCCGATGTTTATATTTCCGCATTTGTATTCGTCTACATTCTGTTTGAACACAACGTATGTTGATTTATGTCTTCAGATTCCTATTTATTTGTAGTTTCATTTGTTTCCTTCATCTGGAAATTCGCCTTCATACATATGCACGAATTTAATGGTACCATTATCTTTAACACGGCTAGCGGTTTGAGGTGCCCCTTGTAGCTGGAGCCAAATTTGCTTAATATTCCGTAAATGCACCAAATATGTCCGGAACAATGCGCAGATGCGTACTGGATTGCCAGATAGTTTTAGGAATCCATTCATGTTATTGTAATTTGTAATTTTGCAGGACATTTCCCGCTGGACGATAGAATTCGGAAATCATCCGAAACGGATGATATTGATTCATCTGTTGCACGGAATTCCGAATCAGATTCCTCCTGTCAGCCTGCTGAAATCGCTGCCTTGTCGACTGCGGTCTTTCCTATGAATGACTTTTTATTTCCACGTAAACGTATGTTTTAGTGTTTTGTTTTTCATTTTTGTCGTGATGTTTTTGTTTGTGGACTTGAATTATTGTACGGTCTTTGTCCACTATTACAGCGGCCTATTTTTCGATTGGCTTATCATTTGACCAGCCTGTTTTCCTGTTGGTACACACGTGGTCGTTTGCTAAATGACAGTAATTGGAGAGGCGGTAGTGATTAGTTATTTGGTGTTTCTTGTTATCGCATATCTGTAGGTTTGTGGTTTATTAGTCTCTGGCTGTCCTGTAGTAGCCGTTGTATAGGGTACAAATTTTTCGTGGTCTTAGACCGAAGCACCGCTATGTCCGAAGATCTGAGAGGGAAAAAGCACTTTCATATTGGGCCGTTGTCTTCTTCGGGAGTGTAGATTGGGTTCGGGGACATCACGAGGAATGCTGAATACCCATGGTGGATAGGGGGCTAGTATGCTGCATATTGTAATTCCGTTCTTTTCCCATCGTCAGATTGCGAAAACCGAACGAAAGTCCAGGAATTCTAAATTTTCCTTGTGTTTTCGTGTTTTGGGTTGTTGACCAAGAGAACAATGCCAGCCGAGGCACGAGAAGTAGTGGTTATTTGATCAGCTTCCATTCGGGATGTCGTTGGACTTGACCGAAGAACTGTTTTCGTTAATGTTAGAGGATGACGGTGAGTTTGTCAGCATGAAAGCATCGTTTCGTTGCTTCTTCATTGGGAATCCTGTTACGCCAGTTGATTTCGGGGATTTGTTGTAAACAGAAGTGATTGAAAACATCCGAACTTCGGATATTCTGGGCTCGAAGTAGCTAGGTTTTTCATCCATTGGTGAGTACGAGGCGAATAGTATCAAGGAAAACACGAATTTTGATCTATGCGCTGGCTTCTTTACTGTTTTGCAGCGCTCGTCTTAGCTGGAAGAAGGCTCTCTTGCTGTTTTTTGACCCGTAGTGCTACTTCATCCTTTGTGTGACCATTTGGAAGCAGAGGTGAGCCAGGGTATTTGAATGGAAGGACGTATTCGGCTAGTTGGATCGTTGATAGCGGCCTGTTAGATTGTCGAATGCGGATGGGTTGTGACAGTTTTGGCTTTTATCAGTTTCACTTCTAGCCTGATGGATTTCGGACAGAGGAGTCGATTGTGTCCAGAAATTGGTAGAAGGTGGAAAATCTTCACGTGATTCAGGTTAAGCTAGCAATTCACCTGAATAGACAGGTTCAGCAAATCACATGTGTTGTTTCCTGAATGCAGTTCGAATTTTACAGTTTTCTATGGTTTATGAAGCTCATACGAGACTTCAGTTAGTCACGAAAGGAGCGAGTCGTAATTCAACGCCCTCCTATTTGCAATAATTCCGATATTTTCTCCCAGTAGTGCATACAAAGATTCTGAGATTGGCCGTCGGATTTCACTGTTTCCCCTTGTTTATTCACCTTTAGCTCATAGTTCTAATTCCCATTTAATGGGACAATCGAATGAGGTTTCATAGCTTATTTTCAAAATGTATCATTAGGAATCCTTTTCACTGAAAGTGGTTTCAATGAACATTCAACATGGCAATTTTAAGGGGCGCAGTGGAAAGAGGACAAGCCATGGAATGGATTGTGACGATTTGGCAATTGGGCCAAAACAATTGATATCGGTGGTGTTTCGTTGCGATTTTTTGGATTGTTTTTAATGAACCATCTTGATATTCGGTTAATTGGTTCTGAACGACAATCTGGAATTTGTCGGATTGTTCTTTTATCGACTTGACGGAAGAGCTACATCGAATGTTTAGAGTTGAGGAGACTGCATCAACTCGTCCATGAGTCGATGGATTCTCCACAATGAAGAGTGTTTCAGTGTCTGGTTGGTTTTCCCACAGTTTATTCGAGGATTGTCGACGTGAGACGAATTCGATTGTTTCATGATAGTCATTTTTGACAATTTTAGTGACCGATATGTGGGCCAAAACGATGAAGTTAACTCGTTGCAAGTAGGGTGTGATTTAATGAGAAGTGTTTCCATTTTCGATCGTTCGTGTGGTTTTGGGCGGCACGTAATGAATTTTCGTCTCGCCGACTTGCAAACACATTTTTGCTATGCCTTCTTTGATGGGTTAATGCGCGAAATCAGCTCGTCTGTCTTTCACATCCGGTCGGTTGAGTTCGATTTGTCATGTGGCCAATTTTTTCCGTGTACGGATTATCACAGTGGGTATCTTAATCTTCACTTTGATTTTTATGTAAGGTAGAGTCCGTTCGGGACGGTGATCGGCTGCAGTGTTTAGAGTTTTAACATATTTATCATCAGACTTTCGACAGATATTTCCGTGTTTCATAACCTCATCACGGTCGGGGTTCGTGGTCGCCTGGCGTATTTTGATCGTTACCGCTGAAATTGAGGCAAACCACTTCATTTGGAGCACACTGAACTATACGTTTATGTTTTCGTTATGCTTAAGATTTGTTATTCCTGGTTTATATCTCGAGCTCGGAATTACCTGTGAAAATTGTGTGGTGTCGGTGTTTTCTGTGCTTGGCTGGATGTCCTTCGGACTCCAGGGTTCGCACACAAACCTCAGGTCATGTGGCCGACCTTACAGTCGAGAAGCACCAGACTCGAGTTTTGCTCTTATCAGAGCTCATCAGTGATGCATGCTCTCCATCGCACCCAGGATTCAAACCCAAGGTTTCCACCTGGAAGGCATGTGTGTTGCTATTGCACCGCCAGTTCCGTCCGGGTTTATAAGAATTACCGAGTTAGGTTTGTTTGGATATCGTTCTTAATGACAGCCTGCAGTGTCCAACAAGTATAGTAGGAGTGGTGAAGGATATGCACCACTGGTGGGCTCTGATAAGAGTGAAATTCAAGTGTGCGTTTACCGAGTGTAAAGTTGATCGGATGGCCTGAGGTTCGTGCGTGAAAGGTGGAGTCCGAAGGACATTTAGCCAGGCATAGAAAATATCGATACCGCATCCTGCTCACAAGTAGTTGTAGGCTAACAGAAGCATGCACCAATCGTGTTTGATCTTCAAAATGCAAAAAATGATTAAACATCTGAAAAATGCCATAGAACCCATTGAAAACAACAAGGAGTGGCGAACGAGCTCGTATTCAGTTATTCGTGCTCATGCTGATACATAACATTAAATATGGTTAGGAGTGGATCAAGGGAAGCCACATCAGTTCAGAATCTCAAGAATGTATGTTTGTGTGTGTATGTGTGTGTGTGTGTGCGTGTGTGTAATTTGTCGGTCGATCAGGTTGTAAACCACTTGTTGGATGATGACAAGTGAGCCAGGGAAGTTTAAGGGCCTAAAGAAGAGAGATAAGAGGACAAGCCATGAATGGATTGTGACGATTTGGCAATTGGGCCAAAACAAACTGATATCGTGGTGTTTCGATTAAGCGATTTTTTGGATTGTTTTCTCAATGAACCATCCTGATATTCGGATTAATTGGTTCTGAAACCGACAATCTGGAATTGTACCGATTGTTCCTTCTATATCGACTGACGGAAAGAGACCTACAGTCGAATGTTAGAAGTTGAGAGAGAACCTAGCCATCAAACCTCGTCCATGAAGTCGATGGATTCCACAAATGAAAAGATGTGTTCAGTGTCTGGTTGGTTATTCCCCACAGTTTATTCGAGATTGTCGACGATGAGACGAATTCGATTGTTTCATGAATAGTCAATTTTGACAATTTTAGTGACCGAATATTGGGCACAAAACAGATGAAAGGTTAACTCCGTTGCAAGTAGGAGTGCTGCATCTAAATGAAGAAGTGTTCCATTTTCGATCGTTCGACCGGGTTTGGGCGGCACGTAAAGAATTATTCGTCTCGCCGACTTGCAAACACAATTTTTGCTAATGACTTCTTTGATGGGTTAAGCGCGAAAAATCCAGCTATACGTCTGTCTCCACATACCGGTCGGTTAGTTCGATTTGATCATGTTGGCCATTTATTTTACCGTGTACGGATTACACTAGTGGTACTAATTCTTCACTTTGATTTTTAATGTAAGGTAGAGTCCGTTCGGGACGGTGATCGGCGCAGTGTTAGAGTTTTAACAATATTTATGCATCAACGACATTCGACCACGATATTTCCGTTATTCATAACCTCATACAAACGGGTTCGGGTTCGTGGTCGCCTGGCGCCGGTATCATTTGATTACGTTACCTTGCTGAAAATTGAGGCAAACCACTTGCATATTATGGAGCACACTGACAACTATACGTCTTATGTTTCGTTATGCTAAGACTTTGTTAATTCCTGGTTTATATCTCGAGCTCAGGAATTACCGGGAAAAATTTGGTGTGGATGATCGGTGTTTTCTGTGCTTGCTGAATAGTCCTCCGGACATTCCAAGGGTCTTCGCACACAAACCTCAGGTCATGTGGCACCGACCTACAGTCGAGCAAAGCACCAGACTCGAGTTTTGCTCTATCAGAGCTCAATCAAGTGATGACATGCTCATTCCATCGCAACCCAGATTCAAACCCAAAGGTTTTCCACCTGGAAGGCCATTGTGTGTATGCTAATTGCAACCATTCGATCCGGATTTACTCAAAGAATTACCCGCAGTTAGGCTTTATGTTTGGATATATCCGTTCTTCTAAGACAGCCTGCCAGTGTCCAACAAGTTATAGAGAATGGTTGAAGGAATATGCACCACTGGTGGGCTCTGAAAGAGTGAAAGTTCAAGTACGCTGCGTATTACACCAGATGTAAAGTATTCGGATTGGCTGAGGTTCGTCGCCGTGAAAAGGTGGTGAGTCCGTAACGGACAATTTAGCCAGGCATAGAAATATATCGATACCCGCCATACCATGCATCACAAGTAAAGATTTGTAGGCTTAACAGAAGCCATGCACCCAAATCGTGTTTAGATCTTCAAAAATGCAAAACAAATGATTAAACACTCATGAAAAAAATGCCATAGAACCGCATTGAAAACAACAAGAGA
>LUCM01002742.1:494834-543972 GCA_008360955.1 Fasciolopsis buskii | reverse complement strand
TAGAGTTGAGGAGACTGCATCAACTCGTCCATGAGTCGATGGATTCTCCACAATGAAGAGTGTTTCAGTGTCTGGTTGGTTTTCCCACAGTTTATTCGAGGATTGTCGACGTGAGACGAATTCGATTGTTTCATGATAGTCATTTTTGACAATTTTAGTGACCGATATGTGGGCCAAAACGATGAAGTTAACTCGTTGCAAGTAGGGTGTGATTTAATGAGAAGTGTTTCCATTTTCGATCGTTCGTGTGGTTTTGGGCGGCACGTAATGAATTTTCGTCTCGCCGACTTGCAAACACATTTTTGCTATGCCTTCTTTGATGGGTTAATGCGCGAAATCAGCTCGTCTGTCTTTCACATCCGGTCGGTTGAGTTCGATTTGTCATGTGGCCAATTTTTTCCGTGTACGGATTATCACAGTGGGTATCTTAATCTTCACTTTGATTTTTATGTAAGGTAGAGTCCGTTCGGGACGGTGATCGGCTGCAGTGTTTAGAGTTTTAACATATTTATCATCAGACTTTCGACAGATATTTCCGTGTTTCATAACCTCATCACGGTCGGGGTTCGTGGTCGCCTGGCGTATTTTGATCGTTACCGCTGAAATTGAGGCAAACCACTTCATTTGGAGCACACTGAACTATACGTTTATGTTTTCGTTATGCTTAAGATTTGTTATTCCTGGTTTATATCTCGAGCTCGGAATTACCTGTGAAAATTGTGTGGTGTCGGTGTTTTCTGTGCTTGGCTGGATGTCCTTCGGACTCCAGGGTTCGCACACAAACCTCAGGTCATGTGGCCGACCTTACAGTCGAGAAGCACCAGACTCGAGTTTTGCTCTTATCAGAGCTCATCAGTGATGCATGCTCTCCATCGCACCCAGGATTCAAACCCAAGGTTTCCACCTGGAAGGCATGTGTGTTGCTATTGCACCGCCAGTTCCGTCCGGGTTTATAAGAATTACCGAGTTAGGTTTGTTTGGATATCGTTCTTAATGACAGCCTGCAGTGTCCAACAAGTATAGTAGGAGTGGTGAAGGATATGCACCACTGGTGGGCTCTGATAAGAGTGAAATTCAAGTGTGCGTTTACCGAGTGTAAAGTTGATCGGATGGCCTGAGGTTCGTGCGTGAAAGGTGGAGTCCGAAGGACATTTAGCCAGGCATAGAAAATATCGATACCGCATCCTGCTCACAAGTAGTTGTAGGCTAACAGAAGCATGCACCAATCGTGTTTGATCTTCAAAATGCAAAAAATGATTAAACATCTGAAAAATGCCATAGAACCCATTGAAAACAACAAGGAGTGGCGAACGAGCTCGTATTCAGTTATTCGTGCTCATGCTGATACATAACATTAAATATGGTTAGGAGTGGATCAAGGGAAGCCACATCAGTTCAGAATCTCAAGAATGTATGTTTGTGTGTGTATGTGTGTGTGTGTGTGCGTGTGTGTAATTTGTCGGTCGATCAGGTTGTAAACCACTTGTTGGATGATGACAAGTGAGCCAGGGAAGTTTAAGGGCCTGAACAAATTGTTCCTGAGCCCACAGAGGTGGGTTATACAAAGGGATAGGTACGGTTTCAGGTGTGTTCAAGATGCGACACTTGACAGTTCTTGATTGTCTGCTCTTAACTTTGTAGTTGGTGCGAAAAGCACTTGTCACGTTCATTGAGTGATTTGACTCGATAAGGTGCGAGCATACCGCACTAGTAATTATCGTGATTGTTCCTGTGCTCAATCAAGCCGGGTGGTGCTGACGAACGCAATCGGACAAACGCCTGGTCATACGGCCAATATACCTGGTCCCATAAGAGCAGGTGAATGAATACACACAGAATGAGGCTGCAGAATCTGGCAATCTGTCCTTTAGTTGAAAACATGATCGGTTTGGATGCGAATGAAGTTTTCAACTGTGTTGCAAAGAATTTTCTGTTGATTGAACTTGACAGTCTCTTTTGGATGATTTCCGCTTTGGTGTCACCTTTGACAGGCAAACAAACCTATACGGGTTTCTTTTCGTCTTGTTTCGTGTTTTCCATAGTCTTATTTATGAATCCTTCGGGGTATCCATATTGTGCGAACACTCTCCGCAGGAAACGAAGTTCATTTTCAATCGTGTCGTCCGTGCCTATTTTTCTTACTCTACCAACCAAACAGCTTAGCTGGTTCCTCTTCGCTTGTAACAGCACAAAGCTGTGAAAATGAATGTACTGTCCGTTCCACGCTGCTTTTCTATAGACTGATAATTGTGCAGACCCGTCCTGTCGACGCCTTATTTACACATCTAAGTATGCTAAGCTGTGGTCTGCCTTTCCAGTGTAAACTGTGCGTTTGGATAGACATTGTTGAACGTGTGTAGCATGTGGTTTATGTTCGCATGTTCCTTTATCACACACAGTATATCATCTACATAACGTTTGTATACGGTGCAGTGTCTAATTGGTGAGCGCAGCTGATTATTCTCCAGTTTGAACTTGAAGACATCGGCAACCAATGGTCCCAAGGGTGATCCCATTGCTATTCCGTCCTTTTGCTTGTATATTTCACCATTGGATTGAAACTGAACATTTTGGTGCAAGTGAAGAGTAGTTGTTTAAATTCATCCAGTGGAATTCCTAAAGAGATGCCGTTATCTTGAATGTATCCGCAAATGTAACTAATGATTTCGCTGATCGGAACATTTGTAAACAGAGAAGCTACAGCGATTGATAACATCTGCTTCACTTCCAGATGTAGGCTCTTAATAGTTTTAGTGATATCAGATGTATCTCGCACACTATGTCTGTATATCATTAGATCATCCACCGAATAGACTCATCTGATTGTACGATGTGCGCGGTCTGTTGGGAGTAAAGTTATGCTGACTGCGAAAGCTGGTGAACGATGAAGATGTAGACACACATCATATCGGACCATATTCGTGGATCCGAGTAGTTCATGTCAATACGTTGATTGAACAGAATTCGCGAATGCCACCATATTCAGTCAACGAAAACAACCGGATGCAGCTTGGTGGGCGGGTGTCTGGGGGCAAAGTTCAATTTAGCCGAGATGGAGCATAAAAGGTGTTAATTGAAGAGGTCGAATGTTATCCTAATGGAAATAAATTTATGAACAAGAAGTATTGGGATTAGTTGCGCCGGTGTCCTAACAATGTTAGGTTAACTTGTGCCGAAACGTTTGCGAGCTGAACATGAAGCTCATTCATGGTAATTTAATGAGTCTTCGTTGATCGTAATTAGTTTGATGTATGTATTCTGTTTGCCTTTACGTTATCATAATTTGTAATTTTGCAGGACATTTCCCGCTGGACGATAGAATTCGGAAATCATCCGAAACGGATGATATTGATTCATCTGTTGCACGGAATTCCGAATCAGATTCCTCCTGTCAGCCTGCTGAAATCGCTGCCTTGTCGACTGCGGTCTTTCCTATGAATGACTTTTTATTTCCACGTAAACGTATGTTTTAGTGTTTTGTTTTTCATTTTTGTCGTGATGTTTTTGTTTGTGGACTTGAATTATTGTACGGTCTTTGTCCACTATTACAGCGGCCTATTTTTCGATTGGCTTATCATTTGACCAGCCTGTTTTCCTGTTGGTACACACGTGGTCGTTTGCTAAATGACAGTAATTGGAGAGGCGGTAGTGATTAGTTATTTGGTGTTTCTTGTTATCGCATATCTGTAGGTTTGTGGTTTATTAGTCTCTGGCTGTCCTGTAGTAGCCGTTGTATAGGGTACAAATTTTTCGTGGTCTTAGACCGAAGCACCGCTATGTCCGAAGATCTGAGAGGGAAAAAGCACTTTCATATTGGGCCGTTGTCTTCTTCGGGAGTGTAGATTGGGTTCGGGGACATCACGAGGAATGCTGAATACCCATGGTGGATTGGGCTCTTACTGCGACTGTTTGGGTTCACTATTGCGTGTGGTGTTTCTGTGTTCACTTCCGTTGGGCACTTTTCTTACAGTGTAGACGCTGATTTTCTCTGGTTTTCTGGCATTCTGTTTGTTGCTTTTCTGTGAAGTTTAGGTCTCCTAATGCGGGATTCAATGTTTCTGTGTGTTGTGTTTGCGTTTCTTAGGTGTTCTTGTTCTTCCCTTTTTTGTTCTACCCTGCTTTTAATCGTTTTCCACCAACGTATTTTGATTGTTTTGTATGCATTCAGTGTGTATTATTGTGGTATTTAGATCTTGCACGTCACCTCCGTGATTTCTTATCTGGTTGTCTTTTTGTTTTTCTCAAAATTCCACAATTTTCCTAGAGATCATTGTAGCATGTGGGTTTCTCATCTGAATGTTTTAGTTGGCGACTTTCCCAGCACCACTCCCTGCATTGTTTCGGAGTTTTTTCAAAAATTTCCGGAATTCGGGTGGACCCGCTCGGAATAATAATTCAACTTGTTCATTGAAATCTTGTTTACATGGATATGAAGCAGGAGCCATCCTACATAACTACATTTGTCTGTGCGTGCTATAAGGTGCATAGACTGTTGGTGTGTTGCTCCGTGAGTGTTTGTGCACTTTCGAGGTCTCTTGAAAGATATGCTTGTTGCTACTGATGCGCTTCACATAAATCCGAAATATTTTTTGCACAAGTCCGAATTAACGCAGGAAATGGTACAGATCGGTAATTAGTACTGGTTGTTGTTATCCGCTTCAAATTACTTGTGGTTTCTTGGTCGTTGTATTTTGAACGGGGCATCATGCAAGGCGTTGTAGCAGCTTATCGCAGTCTAACCGTTACTACGCTGTGAGTTTGGAACTCCCTCTCGGTCACATGGACAGATTAATGTGAATGAGCAAGTAATCTTCACCGTGAATATTGCTTTCTTAGGGTATGGGCAAGGGTCCGAAAATGATGCCTTTTTGCTTAACAAAGCTATCATTCAGCCTTCAGAATTAACGAGCTGCATTCACTCGAGAATCGCGTTACAGATTATTTGAGCTGTTGTTGTTCCTGCTTGGGTTTTCCATGAGGATATCATATTCAACACGAAATCAAATTGATTAAATCATTTGCAATATAGAAATGGGTTTCCTGAAGCAATCCCTCTGATTTTTTCGCTTTGTTGATTCCAGCCGTTTGCTGTTGTTCGTTTTCGATTGCTTCATGCCGCGATATATAGATGTTAACTGAATCTATAGGTTACCTTTTAAAGGGCTTTCGCATGTGATCATATTGAAAGACCATGTCTCGTTTGACAGATATGTCCTCGCGCGAGTCCATCCATCGTTATTTCCGATGTTTAGACTGCATAACAAACAAAGGGGGGCGGGCAGGTAGACCGGGATGTTTGTTTTTTCGACATGGCCTTTTTTTACCCTTTTGCAAACATTGCAGATTGCAGTTAGACGTTTCGTTGTCTCATTGTTTATTTTTTTGTTTTGCTCAGTTTTGATCACTTAGGGCGCAGGTCACTCATTCGTCTTTCCTTACGTGGTTTGATTGCGAGATTAAGAATAACCGCCACTAAGTGCGTGCAATTCTTTCTTTTACGTTCCAGATGGAACAGTGCTCACTAGCCAGGAGAAAGGAAACAACTCGTCTTGAACAGAATTGAAATCCACGCCGTTTCGAATGCTTTTATCTGGGGCCATCTCTTCATTTTATTTTTTCTTTGCTAATTCGCCTGTGTATATCATGTGTTTACTTTCTTCTCAATATATTCGTTTGCCCTCTTGTTCACCTTTATCTATGGAATAAAACCTTTGTTTTCACTATGGTTGTCTTGATTGTCAAAATTCGTTAAAATCCGTGCAGCGCGCAACATTTTCCGTGATCGCCTGATTGCAGTCCAAGTTGCGGGGAATTCATGCGAGTTATTTTATGCTGTCTATAATGCAGTACACTTGTCTGCTCCTTTGTTACTTTTGCCGAACTCATAAACCGTTTCTGCTTCTAGTTACCCTCACATTTGTCCTGGTTCTGGTATTGTAATTTCCTTGTTTTTCGGTTTGCTCAAAAAGAATCAACACGATGAATTTTCTCTCAACAGTAAGGAGAAGCAACTTGTATTAAACATTATTACCCCGAGTTTACAGGAGATACGCATTTTCAACCTGCAACACAGAAACAGGAAAGCGCCGTGGACCAACGCTCAGCACTTTTTTTCAAACTCCGATGAAATCACTTACTTCCTTGCTTCATGATATTGGGAACGAGGAAAGCATTCCATTATCGTTGGTTGGGTCACTGTAGTGACTGTAGTAGCCATCGTGGCATTAGTTTAATTCCGATAGACACTGAAGTGTTGGCTTCGATAATGCTGCGTTGTTTGACACGCGAGAGTAATATTCGCTAACAGCAGGCCGGAATTCGTCCAGGTCGTGGTTGCATCGACCAGATATTCACTCTTCGGCATATACTTGCACACGCACCGCCGCTCCATGATCGTAGTCCTTCTGGACTTGAATGGTGCTTTCAGCTCAGTGAATCGACCAGCACTACTCAGTGCTTTCCACCGGAAGGGGTATGTCAACGAAGTTCGCGAGGCTGTTCCGAGTATTGTACTCGCATACCTATGGTCTCGTAAGGGTATACAGTGAACTGACAAGTTCATTCGAAACGACTAGTGGCGTTCGACGAGGGTGTCCCATCTCTTCATTCCTGTCCAACTTCTTCATGGACGAGGTGATAGAAGCTGCTTTAGGAGGTCTCCACCATGTGCTAGTCGAACCAGGAAATGGTCAGAAACCGTGTGACTCAGATTGCGCGAAAGACCCCGTGTGCCTGTTCGGGTCTGCGGACCAGGCATAACGCGCACTAGACAGACTCTCGGCGTCGGTTGCTCGGTTTTGCATCTGCTTTGCACCTTCAAAGTGCAAATTGCTGTTGCAGGGCTGGACGACAGCGGCGCCGAACTTGATAGTAAATGAAGAGGAACTAATGATTCTGGACCGTTTCACCTACCCTGGCAGCTGTGTGTAGAACGATGGTGGCACGCAGTAGAGATGAGCACCTGTATATCCAAGGCTCGAGAATCATGCGCTGGACTGAGTCTATTGTGGCTTCTGGCTGATATTTCACTGAAGTTGGAAGGTCGTGTGTACTGTTCCGCAGTGCGCTTAATTCTGTTGTACGGTTGCGATACGAGGGATGCGTGTATGAGATGTTCGTCGGTTGGAGATTTTCGATCACCGGTGTCTACGTAGTACGGCTAAGATTGGATGAAGTGATCGGGTGATTAATGTGGAGGTTCGGAATCTAGTATTAGGTGCTGGTTCTGAGTACGCCTTATCTCAGTTTGTGAAACTCAGTAGACTGTGTTGGCTTGGTCACGTGCTACGTATGGCGAGCACTCGTCTACTATGTTTTGGTTTTGCACACCGACTTTATCTGAAGCTTTTTGCTGGTGGCGTTTCAAAGTATTATCCATTGAAACGAAAGTGTATCTTAAAGGCATTGAAGACCTTTCTTAATGCTTCCAAAGTATGTGATCTTTATGGAATTCCGAATGAGGCCGTTTTCCTCTTCCTCTTCGTTGTTGATTTGCCAGTTTCCGGTTGTTTTCTTTTGGGGCGTGGTTTATAGTTATTGTCTTGCCGGATGCCGTTTAAACGTCTTAGTTCTTTATGTTCGGTATCATCACTGCATAGCTTTTCAACTCTGTTGGCTAGCGAGGGAAATAAGTGTTATTTTCACGCATCATGGGTGAGCTGAACTAAGATCCAAGTACTTATGTGAATGTGTGAATGCTGAAAGGGAAATCTCGAGAGTAATTGACCTTCAGTCGACAATTTAGGAGACTGCTGACTCTGTTGGTGTCTTCTGACTCCATTGTTAACTTAATGCACCTACATTGCTTATTTAGAGCGTCAGGAATGCTATCCTTTTATTATGGCTTGATGATTGCAAATGCATCGTCTACATAGAATGCGTACGAACGTGGGGGGTGAATAAAAGTCATCAAGGCTTTGGATTCAGCTGATTGTAATAAGGTTTACTGCGATGGGGATGTGGACAACTCCATAGTCATACCTTCCGTTTGTTTGTGCAACTCATGTATGTCAACCTGAGGCAAAGCTATGCACTTCTGATAATTTCTCTTGGAACTAATACAGTCCGTTCACCTAAGGAAGTGAACAATAGTAAAAATAAATAAAAATAGTTCAGACTGCCTTTATTGGGTACATTAATGCTTAAAGAGACCACATCAAAACCGACAGCAGCTTCATCGTTTTCTAGTTCAATTTCTTCTAGTATATGGGGAAACTCGAATGCGTCGTTGATATGATTTGGAACTATCTTCTGATAGCAATTTAATAATCCATTGCAGTATTTTGCCAGTTTGTACGTTCCACAATAAATGCAGTCTACAATCGGACCACCAGTTACATTCGGTTTGTGGATTTTTGGTAAGCCGTAAACTCTCCCAGGTCTGCTGGTTTTTTGGTGTTCATGAGAACCACCGATTTCCCGAGTTTTTCCTTCGAGCTTGATAGGCACCTGTTTCCATGGCCCTTTGAGTTATTAAGTAAAGCGTTCACTTTCTTCTGTCCTAGGCTTTCCTACGGTCCATACCTTAGGTACTCGGTCATATGCATTCGCCTCTACGATCCCCCGTTATGTGCCCAAAAGCAGTTCGTGCAAACATTGAAGCTCCCCTGGTCCACTCAGTCCACTCTTGAAAACCTATCAAATCCCTTACGCACCCGGGTCAAGCTTGTGAATCACATCCCCCCAACCCATAATTCCGACCATCACCAGTTTCACACACACACAAACCCACAACAGTGGACTTATTTTGACTACTAGAACTGTAACCTATCATCCCCCTTTCATTTGCAGTAAATGATATATAATGTTATGTATTGGTATGATTACGAATAACTGAAAACGAGCTTGTTCGTCACACCGTGTTGTTTCTCAATGTACTATGTGTGATCATTCAGAATGATCCAACCTGTTTAGAATAACTGTGATATAAATTGATCGATCTTGTTTTGGGCTTGTCAATGCTGCCCTTTCTTCCGCTGTGATATTTGTGGTGTTCGGCTATATGCGAAACACTGCTGAGAGGAAAAACCAGTACCTTCGGTCATCGTGTCCCTTTTTCTAAAGGTTAGGATTGTCCGACTGACGAAAGCCCTCCGATGTATCACTATGTGATTCTTAAGTGGACTTACCATTCATTCACGCTCCTAACGCTTCAAATGAGATTCTAGTGAGATACTCCAACTTGGATTGTGAACCTAAGTACACCGAGGCTCTGGCGATAAGCACCCACTCTACATGCATCGATCGGAATGACGGGGCAAAGATTTCGGATATATGGACAGCCCTAACATTATTGAGAAACAAACGCTCCAAAGGTCACCATGCTAGTTGACCTCATCATCACGACGCCGCATGACGTGAAGGGCACTAACCTCTCAGCGGTTACACCATTCGAAGTACACACGCACAGGCAACTTAACATCCGTTGTCATGTGAGCGGTACCTTCGTAATTTGATTATAAAACTTGCCTTGAGAAAGACTATCCAGAGTAGTCAAAATGTCGGTGAAGTATATCTATCAGCAACACTGTTATTAGCATTATATCATTCAAAAAAAGCTAGTGCTCGGTGCTGGATAAATGACTGCATACCTGAGATCAACCGACGGATTTTCCTCGAACCTGATTAAGACGAGAAAGACTTGCTGGCGATGCTCCACTTCACACATGGCCGCAGTAATTCTGTTTTGAACGGGTTTACGCTTTGCATAAAAGGAGGTGAGCAATCGTGAGAAATTGCCTGACGCATTATAGACAACCAACCCTGCACGCAGCACGAGAGGCAAGTTTAAAAATGAAGGGAGCCAAACGGGGAGAAGAAATGACAGACAAGCCCATTAGTGGAAGTGATTCAGTTGAATGAAGTGATGTCGAATAGAAATCCAACTGGGGAGAGCAAGGGAGACTTTCGAGTGAAATAGTCACAGTTTGCAGATTCCCGAGCAAAGCTTTCCCTGAGGTCGGAAGCAAGTGATACACTCATATCAGTAGGACCATGATCGATGTTGGTAGTGGCTTGATGTGCACTTGAGCAGGAATGAGGGCAATGAAGAATGGTATCATCGGCAAAAGGTGAAGATGATTGGAGATTGAAGTAAATAGGTCATTAATAAATAAAGGAAGAGTAGGTGCAAGTACGGCATCCTGGAGAGCAGCATTCTCAGAGAGCGGCTGAGACAGCCCCATTGATTCGGATATGTGGTTGGATGAAGGGCACCACCGGCATTGCGCAGTTTTTGAAACGGTCGGTTCCAGGCGTGGTTAAAACACTCAGGACATCGTGGTTTTTCAGGTTCGGGGATGTGCGGAGTGTAGAGATGCATACCTTGAAGAACAGTTTCAGTAAAATTAGCAGCATACAGAAACATCAGATTAATAGCGACGGGTGTTCCAAGGACAACAAGCCCAAAAGTCACGAAAACCATCTCAGTCGGCAAAGTCGTAACGCCAAATGACTGAGAGCAACTCCAATTCGTCATATCCCGTGGCGATCTTTATCACACAAAGTCGTTAAAATAGGCAATTCATACAGATCGTCAAGAGCCAGCAGGAATACTTGATGTTCAACAGTTTATATGAGAGTCACAGCTGTGGTTCTTCGCTACTTATTATTCTCTGCTTTATCCCTACGGATCTTAACGTACATGATACCTGAAAAAGCAAGCTCGTTCATCTGGTCACTAAAGTTAAGTAAACGCGATAGACTTGTGTATCGTACGATTAGTTTTTCCGGAGACGTGAGAATACTGAGTATACAGAATGGTAGAGAGAGTGCGGTTATGGAGAAAGGTGTTTGCAAAGCTTACTTTTAGAAGCCTTAACTAAATTTGGAAACCAGTGCCCAAAATCCCCACACCATACTCAGTGTAGTTAGTACCTGGATGGTTGGTCCCCCAAACCAGAAATCCGTTGCTGCAACCATGTGTTGTTCACTGTGGCGCTTTATCACTAGTCCCTAGCTAATCCCTTCGTTTTCCTCAATCCCGTTGGATCATTGCGTAGGAAGAAAAAATTTCTCTCCTCGGCGAAGTCAGAGACCGTTAGTCATATGTAATAGAAATCTCTTTTTATATGCACATGAAAAAGTTTCAGATTGTCTTTCCTACTGAGCCGTTAATTGCTGTCAATATTATTGAGAGGATTTTTTCGGATGATTCAATCAACTTCATGCCCGCCGTACCACAGGTCAGATTAACTAAAGCCACTGGTGTCTTACTTAAGATGGAATGAACAACTCTAGTTGACGCCAACAGATGCCTCTTAAGTTCCAGTTTATGGTTTGAATTGTGCACCCATTCCCAAGGCATCAATTTGTGTAAAAATCGCCACCGCAATGCACCATTCAGGTATCCCATTGTCTTGCCACTGTGTTGTGCCCTACAAACTTTCACCCCAAGAATTAGGTTCGTTGGTTGTTTTTACAAAAAACTTCCCCGGTTTTAGGTGATGAATCTTCTTCACACAACTCGAGAAAAAATAATCAAATGGACTTCAATACGGAGACTATTCTAGCGAGAAATGGAATCAGGATTTCCCCCCGACTGTTGCTCGATCTAGTGCAGCGTTGAAAGTTGACTAATCTTACACAGACAACGGAACCAAAACTTCTCTCGTCTATTTTCACTGTTTTTTCTGTTTAGACCAAGAAGTTCTCAAAGTTCGCTCCGTAGTTATCCCCGTCGGTGCGTTTTACCTCCTCAACCCAAGGATTGTGCATCTACATGGGAAGGCTATGGCCTTTCATCTTCAAGGTGTATGCCAATTGCAATACTAATCACTTCCTATTGGTTTCGTTGCTATGGTCCAGCTCTCCATTTTTACGTGATATGACAATCCACATGCGTAAATGCTGTTATTCTTCAGCATCATCCTCGCCTCGACTTAGCATGTATCCCGTCTAAGCAGTACACAACAGACAAACCACGTCCGTAGCTCGTCTTCGGTTGAGGTACGGTTTCTTTGTCATTGATGAATCATCTTACTTTATACATTTTGAACTGCGTTGACAAGCAAGTATAGTGGTCTGGGTGACCATTAGACGCTTTTCATCCAAACCTAAGATAGATTCTATGATGGGTTTTAACAAGATGCATATGAGCTTCCAGTCAACAGTGATCACTGGTGCAACAATTTCAGATAAACTTCCGAGAAAAGGTCTTTAGAAAACGATGCTGAATGTATATCGCAGTTTGATCCCATGCCATATGCATTCCAAACAGGAGTGTTAAAGTCATGGTTGGCGTATCCGAATCCAGACGTTGAATATCCGATATATGGATAAAGATACTCGCTTGAGTCCAGCTGTACTTCCAGACTTAAAGGCGCTTCGTGAACATGACGTCTAAGGGAAGACAGTCATAGTTTTTGTTAGAGAAGTGAGCTGTGTAAGAGCGCTTATGAGAAACGTTAGTTGGAAAATACGTAATAGTAAGTAGACGCTGAACACTGAGAAGACATAGGCATCTGACTTAATCAATTTTCTGAGTGAAGAAACGTTTTACGAGAACATCTCGCAGATGAAGCGCGTTGTGCTTGGGCCGTGAAAAAAAATATATCAAAAAAGTAGATAGATTTTAGTTTTGACTAAAATTAGGTTGTAGCCTCTGGTACTCAAAGAGGAAAAATGATCCTAAGAAAACCATCAGAGGTTGTTTGGCCAGAATACGGTTTAGAGCGGAAGAATCTACCGCGGAAGTTTGAACAGTACCCTAGAGACTAAGCCAAAGTAAGGTGTTTGTGGTGCCCTGAATAAAATCAACAGGAGTTGGAAAAAGTAACCAGCAAAATGTCCTCCTGATCTTGAGAGAGCTGAAGCATCACCGAAGTGCCAATGACCTGGACTTGGTCATGCCCAACAACTTGCTATTTATTGTCCGGATTT
Organism: Fasciolopsis buskii; assembly: GCA_008360955.1. NCBI lineage: Eukaryota > Metazoa > Platyhelminthes > Trematoda > Plagiorchiida > Fasciolidae > Fasciolopsis > Fasciolopsis buskii. The sequence continues at coordinate 531,093 of LUCM01002742.1, read as the reverse complement.
CCTGCCCTAACCCCTTGCACGTAAACGGCTTGCTGTCTTGGAAACAGAACCCTTCTTACAACCCACCCATCCCTGTCTTGAACAAATGAACCGGAGCTACCTTCGACAGGTCAAGTAGATATAACAGTGCTAATATATTTAATATGCCGAGTTATGTCCCCTAGGAATTCGGATTGTTCCTGGCTTTCCATAGAATTTTGTGAATTCTGTCTTCTCAAGTTAGCCACTTCTGGTATTGAAAGTTGTCTTCGTAGAAATGTGTAGCCAATGGAAGGAATTCCGCATTCACGATTAGATGTCTTTGTGTTACTGAAGTATGTGGTTGCAATGCAGTACGCAACACTTTTGTCAATAACTTCTATTGTAAGTCATATTACTCAATATGTGGCAAGACAGTATTTATCCTTTAGAACCCTACCAAAATACGGTATTCTATGGAAGCCCACGATTTCTAACCTATACACGCCATCTCATATTCTATCCCCGCACATTGCTTTTCCCTGTTCAAATCACTTACGAAAAGATCGGGCTATGAACAGTCACGATTTGGAACGGATGCTCTTATAGGTTTCATCAGTGAACAGTCCACCCACAAGGACCCACTAGGTCATTCCTTATCCGATGACCTGGCCGAACCCCAACTAAGCATATGAGAAACCATTGGTCAAAACAGACAGTCGCCAAGTATTCTAATTGGGGTGGAGAGGGCGGTGAATCATGAACGAGCCCAATTTAGCAAATCGTGATAAGCAGAACTGAATCAGGAATCTCAATGAATTAAATAAGAACTTTAAGTACGAAAAGTGTTCAGTGGTAGATGTTCGCATTTTTATTTACAATCTTAGTGACAGTGAATAAAACCTTCACTAAGTGCTAAGGATTTTGTTGTGAGTCCATCTTGGCACACGAATATTCTACCATTTCTCCTTAAGTTATTAAACCATTAAAGTCCCTCCCTTGCACAGATTTAGTCCAATACAGTCAGTAATCGAGTGACTGCAGAAAAACGGTCATAGTCATTGCAAGTATTATCCCGAAACATTTTAGGGCATCGCTGTAAGCTGAATGACATAGTATTAGTGATAACGGTATGTCAAACAAAACAACGGAGTCAGGCGTACATCTGACAAATTTTCGGCAGTTATCTCAGCTTGTCACTACAGTGATGACATTATTCACCAGCCGCACAAAGTTTCATTTAGTACACAGAGGTTCACAAAAGCTAAATAGTCCTGTGATATCATTTTCGTTGCCGGGTTCGGCTTGACATGTTTATCCATAATAGAGTCACTTTTACCGTTCAAGCAGATGTCAGTGACTGATAGTCCGACTGAATTTCGATCTATTTGTGGTGTACCTGACTGTGAGTCCGTTGCTCATCGCACTTTGATTCATCACAGAAATAGCTCCAACAATTGGATGAGGTAAATACACCATACAAATTTAATGGTGTTCAGCAGACATGATAGAATTCGTGTTCACCTCAAGCCTTAAGGCGAACATGTGATCTGTTTCAGTCACCGCCTGTGTAATCGCGTACCTCTGATTGCACCCAACTTTGCAATTTGTTGGTATCAGTAGCGGCTGATTCATTTCTGATTGCATTCCTGGGAAAAATTTGAACACGTCTTCCCCTTTGGTAATTATTGAAATTCACTTCTTCCAAGCGTAAAATGCGTCTACTTACAAATATGACAGTAATATATTTTCAGTTGCAGAATTTTAGTTGTTTGATTGCTGCACGGAGTCGGTTGTACCGATTTACTAAGTCTTGATTTAGCGATATTGCACTACAGTTCCCACGTACTTTCCAATGAAAGTAGTGAGGGACTGTGAAAATAAATAGAACAGTATCCACGATGTTATTTTGTTCGTTATGCTTCGTCAGCTTCAAGAGTGAGCCCACATATTTGTACGTAGCAAGGATTTGCCAACTGCACATTTTTTGATTCACAACATGTATCTGAAGACCGCTAAATTCACGGTGAGGAAGCAGCTACGCTAGTCTTTGACTAATGACAAAGCACTGCGAGCAAGTTTTTGCATACCAGCGAATATTCCCCTTACAGCATTCACAAAGGTCATGTCTAACCAGGCGACACATGTAAATGCATGTTTAAATAAGCAAAGTAATAATAGCTACAGAGATATCGGCAGGAAATGTACAGTGATTTTCACGACTGCAACTAAAGCAAAAAAAGACAGCGTAAAAAAGCAGGGTTCGCAAAAAAGCACAAGTAAAAAGGCCCAGTATTGAAAATTGCACTTCAAACGAATGAAAACAGAAGCAAAAAGCAGAAAATGTGGGAAGAAATAAAAAGAAATATTAGCTCAAGAGATACAAAAAAATCAACATTATAATCAGTACCACAGATAGCCAAAGATGAACAGGAGGAGGCAGAAGTAACCACAAAAGATACAAAAACATAAATATTTATGGAAAAAGGAAAAACCCAAGGCAACAGTAAATAAATACATGAAATAAAAATCATAAAATTCAAAGAAAGCACCCGATCATAATCTAAAATAAGTATGAGATCGAGGGCTATCTAACGAACAAATGGACTAGAAATCTAGTCGATGTCCCATTTTAGCCAGCACATGTTTGTCCAAAGCATAACGGATTGCTAGCCCGCCTTAAAGAACACAGTAAAATTTATTCATCACAACTTAAGATATGTATTACTAGGCATCTAGCATCAATAAACAATCGAATTCGGTGGAGCTTACATAGTCCTTTAGTAATTTGTTGGCCACTTTGATTTGACCTCTACCAACTCTAGTATAAAAATGCTTGTACCTCATACTTCATGAGGTTTACAGAATTTCTCCATCAGTATCCACTTGTTAGATAGTCCATTTAATTCGCACTTCAAGAGACGAAACATATTCTTGGGTAGGATCAATATTCGGGCGTGGTACGTTTTATATTAGGCATACAATTGACCCAAGTGTGCTTTCATTAGATTTACGTCAGATCGAAAGAAAATCACTCTACTCAAGAAAACGTGTTTACTAAATTCTGGTAGAGTGAAACACGGAGCTCCTTTCGAAGACGCGGTTGTGTTATTAAATTGTCTACTTCCCTGTAATCAAGGGAATATTCCCACCATCACGAGGACAAAGTTTCCCCTATCCATTGTCCATTCGCTTTTCGCATTTTATTCGTGTAAGACTAACCAATGTGAAGAGGGACATGAAAACGGGACAGATTTTCCGAAGAATTTCATCCTAGAAATTTACACTCGCAAATGTTCTGCGAGTTACCAAACACACACACACACACACACGCAATGCATCGCCGGGTAAAGACTATTCATGGTTTGTATTATTACGCGGAACAATTATGTTACCTATTTCGTTGCACCATTAACCCATACTTCACATCCGCCAACATTTTTCTAAACACTATCCGGAAAATGGTGAATGAAGTAGCAGCAACGATCTCCTTCAAGTTCGGAGAAGAGAACTTCCGTCGTAAAACCATAATACGAATATTAATAACTCTGTGGTCTCTTTCGAAATGACTTCGCTATCAAAGACATACCCTTGGCATAGTGTCGTCGTCCATTACTATGCAAATTATGGCACTGTTTAGTTTAAAGTGTTTGAAGTGCTTAAACAAAGATTTTAATTGACCGAGGTTTTTTAAACCACTTCATTATCTTCCACATTGTGGTGTCAAAAGATTTTACTGTTTCCTGCTCACCATTTCACGGTCGCGGTAACAACGCATACGATGATTACAGCGAGCTTAAATGACCTTAACACTATGTCGACTTTGATACAGATCAAATTCCTTCCTAAACTAAAATTTTCAGTTCGTGATTGACCATGAATATCAGACTTCAGGTAATGGAACATATTCCAATTATCGAGGAACTTTCTTCAGCCTACGAATGTAGGCGCAATCACCGATGGAATTTTTAATGAAATAAGGGTTTCTGTTGGACGAACAAGCCTGTTATGAGTAATGAAGATAAGTAGGTAAGTCCTGAGACCCTACTGAAAACGTTTATGAATCTTTGTTATACTATTTTGTTGCTTACTTAGGCGACAAATTTCACCTTTTGCTTATTGACCCCATTACAGTCTGCCTTCTGATGTTGTAAAGTAAAACTCCGAAGAATGCTGATACATCTTTTTGCCTGTCCGTGACCGGTTAATTGAAACTAATTTTTTATTACCTGAATATCAGCGCTATATATATATGCATATATCCGTTTATATGTATTTATTGGTGGACCAAGCTATACCACCAAAGGCGGTCTGCTCTGGATCAATCATTACATTTGACTGCACTTCATCTTGTTTCTATGCCCGGTAACAAAAGCTCCACTGATATGACTGCTGTATGCAATATTTTCCCTCTGTTCGCGCTGCTTTTGTTCACCAGACCGCCTCTCCGCTAATTGCTTGACTTCATCAATTATTTTTCTCACTTTCATTTTTTCGCAATTTTTGCGCTCCAATGATGGCGTCAGTTTGCATCAGTTCAGGCCGATAACGATGCGTTATCACACACAAGTGTGTTTTGCACGCTCAACATTGTGCAAACGGCGGATCTTTAGTTCAATATGTCTAGTGACACTTCAGCTGGTCTATTTTCCTCGGAGTCAATCGGCTAAGCTGCTGAAACCGATGAAGAGGACGAGTATAAAATCAATTCTCAGAAAAACTGATCTATTCCACAAGCAAGTTTTTCTTGGCCAGAAAAGAACGTGGAAAAATATCGCATTCTTGGACACAGCATCAATGTAGCGGCCAGATGACAAAAACAGGCATGCGTTGGACTGGGGAATAAATTATTGCAGTTAAATTTAATTTATTCATTGCCTCGAATATAAGTTCACCCTAATGAATGGCAATTTCACCGGCACGCGTAACGTCTATTTTGGCAATAATGCATTACCAATCACATGAATTCAAACACAAAATGCAGTTAATTATTTTACGTCTTGTTTCACGATTTATCAAAGGCGACGTATTCTTTAAAAGTAAACAGCGTGGGCGGAAATCCCGTGATGCCAATACCTGAGGATGTTCAAGATGTGAGAGAACTTCACAAGAACAACTGAGTTCCAGAGCATGTCGCAATGAAAATCTGAGATAACATCACTGGGTAGAAATAAGGCGAAACCAGCGTTCATGAATACCGTTCGTGACACCAGATTGGAACACATCTTTGCCCAAAGGGTCTACTAACACAGCGAATTCGGTGGAAGCATATAGTGGCGGCAACAAGAGAAATCAGCTGGAGTCCACGAGGGGTTATCTACTGCGAATAACTGGTTTGAAAATGACCATATAAGGAAGTGTTACATAAGGATTCATGAACGTTTTCAGTAGGGTCTCAGGACTTACCTACTTATCTTCATTACTCATAACAGGCTTGTTCGTCCAACAGAAACCCTTATTTCATTAAAAATTCCATCGGTGATTGCGCCTACATTCGTAGGCTGAAGAAAGTTCCTCGATAATTGGAATATGTTCCATTACCTGAAGTCTGATATTCATGGTCAATCACGAACTGAAAATTTTAGTTTAGGAAGGAATTTGATCTGTATCAAAGTCGACATAGTGTTAAGGTCATTTAAGCTCGCTGTAATCATCGTATGCGTTGTTACCGCGACCGTGAAATGGTGAGCAGGAAACAGTAAAATCTTTTGACACCACAATGTGGAAGATAATGAAGTGGTTTAAAAAACCTCGGTCAATTAAAATCTTTGTTTAAGCACTTCAAACACTTTAAACTAAACAGTGCCATAATTTGCATAGTAATGGACGACGACACTATGCCAAGGGTATGTCTTTGATAGCGAAGTCATTTCGAAAGAGACCACAGAGTTATTAATATTCGTATTATGGTTTTACGACGGAAGTTCTCTTCTCCGAACTTGAAGGAGATCGTTGCTGCTACTTCATTCACCATTTTCCGGATAGTGTTTAGAAAAATGTTGGCGGATGTGAAGTATGGGTTAATGGTGCAACGAAATAGGTAACATAATTGTTCCGCGTAATAATACAAACCATGAATAGTCTTTACCCGGCGATGCATTGCGTGTGTGTGTGTGTGTGTGTTTGGTAACTCGCAGAACATTTGCGAGTGTAAATTTCTAGGATGAAATTCTTCGGAAAATCTGTCCCGTTTTCATGTCCCTCTTCACATTGGTTAGTCTTACACGAATAAAATGCGAAAAGCGAATGGACAATGGATAGGGGAAACTTTGTCCTCGTGATGGTGGGAATATTCCCTTGATTACAGGGAAGTAGACAATTTAATAACACAACCGCGTCTTCGAAAGGAGCTCCGTGTTTCACTCTACCAGAATTTAGTAAACACGTTTTCTTGAGTAGAGTGATTTTCTTTCGATCTGACGTAAATCTAATGAAAGCACACTTGGGTCAATTGTATGCCTAATATAAAACGTACCACGCCCGAATATTGATCCTACCCAAGAATATGTTTCGTCTCTTGAAGTGCGAATTAAATGGACTATCTAACAAGTGGATACTGATGGAGAAATTCTGTAAACCTCATGAAGTATGAGGTACAAGCATTTTTATACTAGAGTTGGTAGAGGTCAAATCAAAGTGGCCAACAAATTACTAAAGGACTATGTAAGCTCCACCGAATTCGATTGTTTATTGATGCTAGATGCCTAGTAATACATATCTTAAGTTGTGATGAATAAATTTTACTGTGTTCTTTAAGGCGGGCTAGCAATCCGTTATGCTTTGGACAAACATGTGCTGGCTAAAATGGGACATCGACTAGATTTCTAGTCCATTTGTTCGTTAGATAGCCGTCGAGGTGTAACTCATTCTCTATATGATTGGCGTCTTCTCCCTGACCGGAATCAATTCCTATCTGTGGTTTTTCAGGCGGCTGCAATTTTTAACATTATTCATGGACGTGACTATTCTCTTATTTTTCCGTTGATTTCTCTGATTTTTTCCTTATTTTCCGTTTTCTTGGTGGAATTTTGTTCTGATTTTCCGCGGTACTTCCATGTGATCCTTTTTTCGATCTCCTTGTTTCATTGTAGCTCTGCATATAATTGAATCTTTATGTCTGTTGTTTTATTTCATCGCCATTTGGTCGCATGCGACGAATTTCCATTGTCCATCGAATTCGGGTTATTGTGGCTACTGCCCTTGTTTTACGGAATTCTCACTCGAAATCTTCCAACATTTTACTCAACCATTGAAAAGATTCAAAATTTACATAATCCCACCTGATTTGCTTTGAAGTTCAATTTAACACCTCTTGAATTACCAACGTTAACTCGGCTACTACAGAATTTTGTACGTTTGAAATATGGGAGAAATCAAAAGATAAGCTGAATCTACGAGAATGCCTGTAGGTGTCCTGACAGTTTATTCTTTAATAAATCGTGCGAGAATTTATTGTATGGCACCGATTTTACCTCAATGCGCCATAAAAAATGACGCGTGGAACATAAAGCCAATTATGAATAGACACTCGTTAGGCCAGCGGTTACGCTGTTACTAGCTCATTGTCTGTTCTCTAGCTTGCTTGTCCATCTATCCATTGTGGTCTCTTTCACACGCGCTCTCCATGTGTGGCCCTTTCAGATTTGTTTAGCTGGTTTATGTTTGAGGCAGTGCTTCATCATTGCTGATAAATGCCTTTTGACGGTTGTATATCGCGCAGGAGTCAAGTGCTTCCCGAATATTCAGCCGAGCGCACTGTGGCGAGAAAGTTGTAATTTTTGCGACCGTATTTATAATTAGATGGCTATCTAAATTATTGTTGCTAAATGACAGATTTATTTTTATCTCAGCACAATTAGTGGTACTCCAAAAACTTGCTCGACAGGAAATAGGTACTAGTGAATACGTTACCTTTTATTCATTGAGGATCGCGAAATCACATTGCAATATGCTGTCGGGGTATTAATGAATCTGATAGATTGTTTTCCGTTGAGGAGCTGAAAGTCGACGTTCGCCCAATATGACTTATATGAAAATTTCCCATTAAAATACTAATAGAGTTTTAGTGAATTGCGGAGTACGTTTTCGTTGGAATAATACAATGGCATTATGTTTTGCCTCCGGTGGCCCTAAGGTTGACGCATTCTTTTCCGACTGATGGACACAAGTTTACCGGAATTTCTGGGTCAGAGGTTTTCTTGAGAACGAACAAGAGGTAAGGATTACCTCAATAATGGTCTTGTTTAGATAGCTATACTTTTCATAATAATTATTAAATCAGTGACGCCTTTCTATCGCCATGAAAATCTTTTCGATTATTACTTAGAAACTGGTTGAGCATAACTATTTTCTTCATAGTTTAAGGAAAAATTACTTAGATTTATAAATGAAATAATTAAATTATCACCCTCTAATGGGACATCCACACAGTGCTTCCAAATAGCAATAAGCAGAATGACCTTACAGTGTTTACTCAGGCAAGCGAGGGCTTGTGAACACTGGAAAGAAATGGGCTCAGGTTTTAGCTAAAACGAATGCTTCTGTGAAGCTTATGTTCTCTTCAAAATAGGAGCAGACTATTTGCCTGAGTAACCAATATGCCTGTGACAATAAACACCGTCGAAAGTGCCAGTCCTTCACCATGAAAGTAGTCGTGGTGAACGTGATTGGCTATTTCTTAAAATGGACTGTATAAACTGAATTGGTCAGGTCCGGCAAATTCCAACAGTGAATGGAACGTATAACCTTTACAGAAAACGTGAATAACAAGCTTTGAATAACTACCGGAAAACCAGTAGGTTGTTAGACTGATTGCAAAATAATACTGTTGCTTTAAGACAAAAAATATCCCCTTTGTGCGGGATAAGTTCATTGTACAAAGAGCATGAAAGATGGTGAGTATACCCATCACTTACGAGCATTCGGTAACAAATGAATTCAGTGGAATTGCGACTTACAGGTTAGCAGGAATAGAGGATTAATGCTCCAGATGACGTCTAGCCAAAATCATGAGTTTCATAGCGATATTTTTCAAACTATTTCTGGAGATAATTTCTGTAAAAGTAGTAGATATTACTTCTCCCAATACTTGATTACGTAGCCTGAGGTACCCTAACAAACGTAAATCTTGATATCAATGAAAACTTTTAACCATTTAGATCGTAATTTTTACGGAACTGAAATAGAAGCGATGATTAAATATTGTTGAATTAGTATAGATTCAGCCACTCTGTGATAGACAAGAGATCAGTTAAATTTTATTGTTAAAAATACAAGTGTGCATGAATCGATGGCCACAGAGACTTGCTGTAACAACCGCCAAAAGCGACGAACCCATAAAATTTCCACTCAAGATTTGGTTTATATTTAGCATTTATATATTGCACAAAATGTTTTAAAAGTCAGTATTACGTTAGATAAATGCTTGTATGTTCTGTTGGCATAACTCAATAAACATTGCGAGTCGGTAGCTATCCAATGAGACCACTAGGTGGAAAATCTTGACACGGGTAGCTCGTAGCATCGGTGGGTGAGAATAAATCACAATTAAAAAATATTTTTCGCATTCCAGGTCAACATAGGAATGGCAAACATTATTTGAGAATATAAACCAAAGTCAAGTGTGACTTGGTCAAAACGATGCCAAACTATTTCTGGTGTTCAGAACCACTCATTCGCCTGAGTAAACACAATATTTGCTGATCTGGTAGATCAATTTGCGCAGCCGATTACTTTCGCTTTCACGCCAATGTCACTGTTTGTCGAGTATACTTGGTCGCCTAAAAATGGTGAATTATCTCAATGCGGAAATAAAAATCCATTTGTTTTGTTTAATGTCAGTCGTTTTGGATTTGACGTGAATTTCGAAAAGAAAAAGCATCGCGGTCGAAATTTTGCGTTTAAGTTTCACTTGCTTACTGAATTTACATTCTGACTTACATACTGCGCTAACCCGTTCGGGTACTTTCAACTGGCAACCAATTAATCCGCCTGTGTTATCAGAGTCTGGTCTAGGTTGCGACTGTTGGTTGACGTCAGCTGAGTAAACACTAGCAAAGTGAAATAACAGCGAAAGTCCAAATGGGTGATTGAATTAAACGCGACATGATGCGCGGTTTCCCGATATCGCTTTTTGATTTTTCCAAGGCTATGAGTACTGGTACTCCCGAAGCTATACTTTTCACTATACAGGTTCGATGAAAAGTATACCACCATAAATAAAGTGTTCCGTGATGAAAATTGGCAGCTGCATGTGAAGCTTTTTGGTCTGTGACGGTTCCAGACAAATGTTGGGATTTAGCAACCGTATAGGTCTACGATTTAGATTTTCCAGTATTTACGATTGGCTGTTAATGGCAGTTACATCCTAAAGCGCAGTTCTTTTAAAATTCTATTTGGTCTGGAACTCCACCATAGATAGCGGACAAATCTCTGGTTTTCTCCCACTTGCTAACAGACATTCTCATTTTCTCTGCTTGTGAAGGAATGTGGTATTCCATTTTCTGCAAAATTTGTGTATTTTCTGACCAAACACCGCTAAGTCTTGCAACACACTGGCTTTTTATGTCCTTGTTTGAGGTCAGGGCCGGTGCCAACGGAATTTTGAACATGGGAATAATGGGCAACAGACCCATGGGACCGGCTGACCGGTCTACCGTTAACGTCATTCAAATTGATTATCATGTGAAAGAGGAACTTCGAATAAGCATGTTGAAACTTTGACTGTGCACTATACTTTTCAAGAAGGATTGCCCAGTTTTACCCAGACTAACTAATGAAGTATGGCTGTTGGTAACTAAAGTTGCCGAATTTGTTACAAATACAAAACTGAAATGACAGAAAAGTCAGACCAAGTGTAATCATCGTGAGCACTATCATTCAATTGCAGAAAGTCTTATAAGAATAATTCGCGAATGCAAAATTTCTACCGAGGATCCTAGTCAGCCGCGTTGTAATGCTCGCGTAAAATTCACAATTAAACTTCCAACCCAGATAAGGATCAAGCAAATAAAGAACCTGAAACAGTCGCTTGATTGTGCAGACAAACAAATGATCCGCCAACGGCATTTGGTTCAAATCAGAAATAACAGAAATCCCCAGAGAAAAAGATGAAGCAGCAAGCTTCATTCTGGTTAAATATGATTTATTATTTTATATCAAGTTGTACAACTAAGTGTGAGTCTATAAACAATAGTTTGTTGACAGTTTATCATTCTTTGCGGGAGCAAGACCTGAGTTTTTTTGTCGTTGGTCGTGATGGCAGTATTATTCTACTTCTGTGACTGAATGATTCGTATATGCATGAAGCAGTCATGCAAGTCACTGGTAAACAGGGGATTCCTGAACGATAATGCGGTTTCGTTATGATTAAAAAAGAAAAAAATGCGAACTCAATTCGGTTACTTTTCATGTTAATTTCTATACGAGGACGCTTCCGGTAAGATCAGTGCACGAAATAAAATTTAGCAAAACGAACTGTGTTTTATGTCAAAATTCGATGCGTGGTTGTTAACGGGCAACAAAGCTTCTGGTAATCGTCGATGTGGGGTTCATCCAAATGTCTGGAATATCTGCACAGGATTTTAAGATCGAAAGAAAACGAACCGATATAATCGCACGCAGAACAAACAGCAAAGTTTTGCAAAATAAAAAAATGGACTGTATGCAAACATATATAAACCAACTTCGTTGTGTTACGAAGATTTTCTACGGTTTTGATTTTGTTTTTCGAATGCGCCACTCGTGAGCCTTCCGTGAGCCCTAGTCATTTTCATCTAAATTAGCAAGGTTTGAGAAAGACGATCATATTGGAAAAAGGTTTCATGGTGGCTGTCTGACTCCGGTATAAAAATGTTCTTCTATTTATTTTCTTGGTTTGAGATGCGGACGACGGCGATCAGGCGGATCAGACGTCACTTAACTGAATATCCAGCTTTCGAATGCCAGATCCACCTGCCATTTTGATCTATACAGCAATTTGGTACTCGTTGCCGCGCCAGACTTAGTTAAACTTTTATGGCACTTCCTCATTAGACTTCACGGTGGCAGATTCGCCCCGGTCTGCACCCTTCGCCTTGTGCAAGCTGCCCAATATGTCTGCCATCAGATTTATGCTTCAGACTTATTAAGTTATGCTATAGCAATTGTGCTGGATAAATACGATTCGATAAGTGATTAGGAAAAATCATTTATTTTATGTTCCGCGGAGTATTCATTTATGAATTTAGAGGCAATTTAATCAGTCAACCGTGGGTTTTGGTCTGCCCTGAAACATTTAGTCGAACGAAATACTCTGTGAGTAGAACATTTTCGAAATGAATTCCAGTGGGAATGTTATGTGCATGGACAATTAAAAGAAAGCATATATGGACGGAATTGAGAATTTCCGGACACGCATTCCCTTTTTTCCGACAACACTGTGCTAAGGCAGACCTTCGAAATGTATTTTTTTCTATTTATTTTATACATGACTGTCCCTGAGAGGTAAACGAATTGTGTCACCCGATCGTTACACAAAGAAAGCAAATAACTTGGTATAAACACAATACTTGGTTATTTACCTAAGCAAAAACGCAAGTGTGATGCGGATTCGAACAAAATTATCTAACCGACGGTTGCTCAAGGCAATTCATATTCCACTTGTGGTTGGAAGAACTATGAGTAACGAAGCATGGGACTGTGAAGTAGGACATGACATTCAAAATAAGCAAAACACTATGTATCCAGGTTTCGGTATTTGGTTTCCTTGAACCCAACCTCATCAGAGCGCAGCATATTAGCATTTTGAAGTGTCAGCAAAAGCCGGATAATCTCAAAAAAGAACTTCGATTGCAAAGAGTAGAAACAAAGAAAGCCGGACTGAAACGGGAGTAGTGTGAATAATCACGGTGATTTGTTTTGTTTCTGTTAGCCATTGGTAAAACAATTGCCCAGCAGCGACCACAGTTACCGGCGAACAGGTTTACGTGACAGACTAATGTGGACCAACCCGAAATTATGGAATCGACAGTTACCTGGTGACCACAATCCGAAAAAATGCCCAGAGGGCTGAACTAAAACGAGATGTTGTATCGTTTCCGTGAACAAAATGATTTTCTCGGTAATTGTGACACAAGTACAGCAGACTGAAAAGCAAAAGCAAGTTAATTGCATTCGCTGCTTAATATTCCCGCTTCGTGTTCCAATTATGTTGCCATTAGTCGGAAATGGTGTACGAGAGTGGCATAGCGTAATTCGATTTCTACTAGGTTCGCAGTATTACACGGCTCTTGACATATCACTTTTCGTACATTCCAAGTAAACGGATTTGACGCTGGATAGCTTGACTGTGAGCATGGGGTGAAAAAAACGCACTCAGCAAAAATCCATTGTTAAGTGCTGGGAGCCTGGAATATATGAGAACACCTGATGCAGGCTATTCTTTGGAATCGCTGAATTTCCGTAGTCATAGCTGCGGTAGAAATTAAAAAATCCGAGGAATGCATAACAGTGGTCTTAATATTTGGGAACGCATTTGAGATTGCAAATTCAGGAAGCTGCGCACACTCTGTCGCAATTCAGCCAAATTTCAGGGGAGACGGCTCATCTAATTTAATTTGTGCCGTTAAATTGCTGTAACAATGTCACGTAAGAACGATTTTCAGGGAAAGAAGCTTTTTAATGGACTGCATTCTTCCGTCGGATCTGTGCTGTTCGTAGAACCAGACAGTGGACATTTCAGTAGGGCATCGCCTGTCTCGGAGATAATCGGATAAATGTTGTGCGGAAATGCAGATAAAATTTGAATTTTAATCATCTCTACTTAATGTGGGTGGAGCAAAAAATAGTACAATCAAGTTGTTTTGTGGATGTGCATTCGTTTGCACTTATATGATGTCGTTGTTCAGGTGAACAGCAACAATGTTGTTTAATAAGATAACTTTTGTAGTTGAGGGCGTTGAAAATTTAGGTAACTTAAATTTCGAAATTTTGCTTTACTCTTGGGCGGAAAATCAAGAACAGAAAGCAGTTTTCATATCGGCCAAACTGTGAAACTCATTGGCCTACATGAACTAATGGGTTGTTTAAATAACGGATTTAAATAGACATGTTGTTATTTCGTTCATTTTCTTCTAGAGTTTTCGACGAGTTGTGAAAAGTCCGCTATTTCCCAAAGGATACACTTATGATTATTCAGAGAAATAAAGGAAGGGCAGCCACATATGGGAATATTATTGAGCCTCTTTGGGGTATGATCCGTTGAGCAGGAGTGAGGGATAGGCTTTATGAATTGTCAGTCACCTATTTGTAACACTTTTCTAAAGAACTCAGTGCACCTTTTTCTTTCCACGCGTTTACAATTGGACAATACGATGGGACCCTTTTGGTTGTAGTTACAAGTGAGACAGCGTATTTGACTATTTGTTACAGCTTGACCAAACAGTGATTGTGGGCATAATAAAGGAAGGTCAGTGATTTCGGCTTTTTCCTTATATTTTCTGGTTGGACCTAATTAAGCAGGTAGGAATTACGAGCTCTAAATTTGCAGGCGCATGATAAATGATGGTCAGAAATTTCTTATTTATCTTTTTGCTTTATTGGAGTCTTAGGCTGTAAATGAATTCTTGTTGCCTACGTCCTTTCTTTTACCTTAAGATTATATTAGGTAGAGCCCCGAGTGATTGCTGAGATGACTTCATCTGTTTTACCCGCAGCTTAGTGGCACGCGACCTAGAAAGACGGAGTTGGTCAAACCGTCATCCACAGTTTGTAGCTCCACTGCTTATAGTAAAGGGAGCTTTTAGCATAGCATTCTGAAAGCCTGTACTGTTCTTCGATCGGGCCAATAGAGGATGAGAACAGGTGTTTCACGGCTTTAGCTAGTATGTGTAAGGAAAAGGAGTGAAAGAAAAGCTTTGACTGTGTTGAACATGGCTTTGGATTGAGTAACTGGGCCCCAATGAGGACAAGGTCAAGGTGGTCTTAACACTGCGTATCACAACGTTGTAGTGTCCGACATCGACAAGACACTGAACTACTATTTTGGCCAAACTATGCTCTAGTTACGGAAAATCTATGGCTTTCCACCTGAGCCTGTTCTATTGGCGGAAAAAGAGCACAACTTTTGAAGTTTATTCGGAAACAGTATTTTCACGCTATGCTCGAAACCCTTGGGGTCTAATGTTGTGTGACCATGGTATCGGTGGGACTCTTTTTCCTCCCTTATCTTGTTATGCAAAACTTTAGAATTGCTTTTGTAATGAGGTATTCTTTGGATTCGATTAGTTATCTTTGGTTATTTAGTGTACTGCTCTCTTAACAGGATCGTGCCATCTGAAAATATAATCATATCACATCATTCGTCTTTGCCGTCGAATACAGATAAGTTTGAAGTTCTGGTTCTTGCATATTTTTCCTTCTTCGTCAAAAGAGTCAAACTAATGCCAGACTCAGTTACACTTAATAAAGCAATGTTTGGTGTGGCAGTTTCCTTTCTACGGTGTCTAAATTACAACAGCTCCATTGTAAGTCAGAATATAAAAGATATTTGGATAAGGGGCTCAGAGACGGCAAAAAAGCCGTTGTTACAAAATCGTGCATGACAACGATCAGAAAAAGACTCCGTGAATTGCGTAGATGTGCATCTACTTTACAGCCTTGAAGGAAATCTGTCTTGACTGGCAAAATAAGGGATTTTATTTAAATGCACTTTATTGTGATTTACAGTCGTATTATGCAACAACATAAAAGGTTCTATCTGTGCATTTAACGAGCATTTGACTGGTGTTTCTATTACGTGGACCGCATATAGACAATTTGTCCTACCGGTAGTTGATAAGAATCTAAGTCCGTTAATTTGTTAGAGACAGTTTTACCAAGGTTGTGCTTAAGAGTAGTTGTGATATCTGCTATATAAGCTTCCGCATTAGGCTCATTTAACCGAGTTGGAACGAAGGGAATTATTACTAATGGTATTAGAACAGAATTTTCGATCAACGGCGAGCCCCTGGTGTGTTCCGACAGTCATTTACACTAGCTGATCAGCTAGATAAAGGAAAGTTATTTGAGAAATTCCTTTGGCATAAGGTGAACGTACTTGTTTCAACTAGGCCAATTTGAGTCGCAATGTGTCCTCTTATTAGTAAGGTCTTGGGTAACAATTTTCCTGTGGAATGAAAAACTGTATACCACTTCTCAGTAGCATGTGTTCAAGGCTTTGACCAATTTTCGCATCACTCACCATCTTCATCCATACAACTAACATTTGATATGGTAGTGAGCAAAATGAGCCTCGCTTACTTGGACGTTAGTTATTAGTTTTGCTGGAAGTCAATGCTGGCCGGAAGCTCCATCACTGACGTACGACCATTCGGCTGCCTGCATCCCTCAGAGGGTAATTTTGTTGCCCCACGTGGATTTTCAATCTCTCGCTTAAGAACCTGAGTTAAGTATCCGTGATTATTTGTGTCTAGCCTAGTGAGGCCACTATAGTGAGACTCCCTTCAAATTACCAGTCGTTTGCTACCGTGCACTGGGCAACGAACTAAATATATATGCATGAACTCTTGGTGTACCCAAATCATTACAATTGTCCCTTCCG
Organism: Fasciolopsis buskii; assembly: GCA_008360955.1. Classification (NCBI taxonomy): domain Eukaryota; kingdom Metazoa; phylum Platyhelminthes; class Trematoda; order Plagiorchiida; family Fasciolidae; genus Fasciolopsis; species Fasciolopsis buskii. The sequence continues at coordinate 514,556 of LUCM01002742.1, read as the reverse complement.
TGCGTAACCTTAAGATCAAAAGGAAACTAAGCTTACCAGACGTATCTGACAAGTTTGGGTGCTAATTTTCAACTTGAAGCCTGTCCAATCTGAACAGTCTACTTATTGTTAATCATCTGAGATGTGATTTCTATGCACACGGGCAGAAGTATTCTAAACAGATGCCAACCAGTTGTTATCGATCGACAGAAGAACCGGTGATAGGTGACAAATTGCTAACATCACAGATACACTAATTAAATCAAACTTTGAACCTGATTAGTGTTTAATTTGTTCAACTAATTTGTGCACAGCTACAAGCAGACAGCTTATGTCTGCTAGAAATTTAAGCGGGATCAGTTAAAGAGTAAGGCTCACTTGTCTTTCAGAAATTTTTGTACTTAGTTGCAAGTTAGAAGCCTATAGTTTCAAATAGACAATTCGCAGAATTGTTTGAGACTATTTCCAACCGCTTCCCAATCCCCTGGGTACCTAGGTTTGATTCGTGTCCACCTGGGCATTTCTAGAACAGATTTTTAACCATCTTATCTGAACTAATAGGCCAATAAGACCCGTGCGTTCTGTGTTACAGAATAAATAGCTATAAAAATAACGTAGTCCAAGTATAAGCACTCGACATATTATGTACCAAATAAGTCCTAAATTGATCTTAAATTTTGGCTGATCTTCGTTGGCACTATTGTTCCCCAGTAATTCTTCCTGGTTTGATGAAATAGCTCATTCACCAGCTGATTATAACCAACAGAAACGTTTAAAACTGTAGCTGTGTGCACAAATCTGTCTTTATCCACGATATCATTAGCAAACTGATTGTTTCATGCAACCGTTTTGCTTCAGAAATTCTCTGATGCCTACCGTCCCTTGCGCAGTCAACGTGAAGGGCTGCATTAAAATTCAATTCAAACTCCCATTTTCTGACGCGCCGATGTATCGTAACCCTGTTATGCCATAACTCACCCGTCTTCTCGTTGATCCGTGTTAATGTTCCGCAAAAATTCAAGACATGTTGAATTTTGAACACTAATTCGACTTTATATAAACATTTGTCCATTGAGATTGCTTGTATCCTACACGGAATTATGGGGTCCAGCTACGGGTGAATCATCTCATGATTACCTGATTCCATTTAAAATCTGAATAAGTCACGCATAGTACCTCTCCCATTCACCCATTTGCACAGTACACTTATTTTACATTCAAAATATTTCTCTAATTTACAAATTTCCCATTTTTTCGCCTGTCAAAGGGATCAAATTACAAATGAACAGTAACTGGCTTAGCGAATCCAGTGTGACTGCACACATATCATGAATGCTATTGAGGGTAACGAGTTGGATCATCCACATATTGGTTTTGAATCAGGAAGTCTAGTTTTAGTCAGAAGCGGTTAGAAAGACACCTCATCGATACCATAAATGATGGGCAAGCCAATAAATCTGATCAGTATGCGTGGGCCTTATCGATGATTACATCTAATCCAAAATGATCTTATTTTTTTCCCAGGGTATCGTCTGGTGAACGCTAATTGAATTGAATGCCGTATAAACCATGCTAGGAGGACAGCTATTTTTGGTTAACGATGGGCCACACACGCTGTCGTACACTCATGCACCGTTAATGTTCTATTGCCCTCTTCATTTCGTTAATGATTGAGATATTTCATCAAAGCGGTTAATCGCATTTCGTGATGTGTTTCGTTCTCTTTATTATGCCCTGTTCACTCCAAGCCGTTCTGCCTGCCCATTTGGTACTCTGTTACGGGACCAAGGGTGGAAGTACTGCACTGTGTCGGAAATAAGTAAATGCACCGTACAACATGAAGTGGCCAATGAACTGGAAGACAGGAACAGAAGACAATAAATATCGGTCAACATTGAAAAAACGGGACAGTTTTACCAGTCACCCAAAGAGTATCGCCATGAAATCCATTCAGTTATCTCAGTAATTTGCCATAACTCAACAAAGCATCTGCGATCGCATTAAACCACCAGGTGGTAAGTGATCAGGATGAACGACGGACGAAATTGGTTGTCACAAACCTACTCGACTTTGAACTCGTATAAATCTGCCCGATTCGGGATGAGGGTAGCCTGGCATGTTTTTTTCTCATCCTGTGGTTTGGTGATTAATAAAGCAGGATTTACTTTAAGTGGATCATTTTGCTATATTCATTTTTCTATTGCTTCACTGGGCATTCTGGAAGTGTGGAATGTGAATTAGGAATTTCACACCGACAGCAAAATTCGAACCAGACTAAAATTTTCATTTGATTTCTGTCGCCTTTTATTCTGATGAGCAAAATGGCTAACTTTTATCGTGCTTTCAGTAACACAATATTACGATCCAAACCACGATGTGATGACATTCAGAATCACAAAAAAGCTAAAACATTGGAGCCAGTATCATTGGTCTTAAAAGAAAAGCGAGGCGGGAAATATATTTCGTAAACTACTTACAGAACGCGCATTATAAAGCTGAACAAGAGGACATTTGGCACTATCATTTTACGTGACAAAATCTAAAGTGGCAAGTCGCAGTAGAAAATGAGCAATGTACGGATTCCCCTTGAGTGCAAAAAACTCTTTGGAATCGGTTTCAATCCATGGCGTCAAACTTTTACAGGGACTGAAAACAGTATTAGTTTGTAAATGTTTTGACCAGCGACGCTACACACTCATATCCACGGCATTTCGTTCCTAACAGTGACTGAGTGGTTTGGGAATAGAAGAAAATCCGGTTGAGAATCAACATATCCTAACGACCATCTGTCACGAAAAGGCGCCAGATACCGAGGTAGTCGTGACTGTATAGTGCCAGGCTGTCAGGAGTGCACAAATCACACAAACAAACAAAAACAATCAAATACTTTCAAACGCCGGGCTACCGGTTTCAGAATGGAGAGAGAGAATGCATGACTCTATGCACCGTTTGTTGTTTGCGCTGTCAACCAAATGTGTCCTCAATAGTCACAGAAATACAAAGACAACAAAGTTCTTATTTTTCACGTCAGTCTTTGAGACTAGCTTAAGGTTGATTGTTGAATTTTAGAACTGGTCTCCTTGTCAAAAATATGGGAAAACACTGAGGATAAAAACCGTAGCGTGAAAGACATTGGCGTGACTAGCTGCTTTCGGTAACTTAATCTAACATGAAATAATATAGAGAAAGGATGGAGATAAACTGATCCGTCCGATATATTCGAGGCCTTGATTTTGCCGATATCAACATTTAGGTTCAAAATCTGAGTGTAGCAATCAAAAGGGTTCAAAACCGTCAAATTAAGCTCCGAAACTTACTAACATGTAAAAGACCGAAGATCGCTGTTTTGGCATGTATAAATTGGGTTACATTCCATAATGTCACTATTGTCCACATGTGTAAATTTATAACAGTTGCAAATTAGACTAATTGAACTTGCTTTTGGTAAAGGTACGCTTCTTCGTTTTTACGAGGCATTGATGATCATAACTTTGGTGCCTAGCTGTTTAAGCATTTTAGCGGATCAGCCGCACAGTCATGGTTTCTTTTCGCAAAATCAGTGAATAGAGTAAGAAAAATGCTTGAATTTATTTCAGTTTTATCAGTGTTAATTTTCGTCAGTTATAAAGTTTCACCTAATTTTTTGCGAAAAATGTTTCGAAAGCGACTTGTCATGTCTCGTCGTATTTCCAGCTTCATCTAGTGTCTCGCTCCGCAGGCGAACAACGAACCATTATATCGGTGTGACACGCTCACGGACAATTCTAAATCAAGCGTGGCGAAGCATCCAAGAAATATTTTCTTGTCCACTTTATTTTTAACTGCTTAGAAAACAATGAATCTGGGAAACGAACAGTATGCTTTATAATGTCTAAATGTTATATTTAATTGTGAAACTGTAAAAATGTGGGGTTTCATGTGCACGCTCAGTGGTGGAAGACAATATTGTGCTGAAATTGATATAGACCCCTATGTCGCGGGTACTCTTTAGAGGTCAGTAGCTATGTACATACAAGACCAACAAACTTCTGTGATGAGCTGATTGAAAATCTATATAAAGACTTAAAAAATATAATTCTTCTCATCTGCGAAACATGGTTAGTGTTCTTCCTGGATCTCATTTGTCAGGGAGTTTAGTTTTTTCAGATTTGCAAAGTGTAAGACTCACCGAAGTGGGAAGAACCCTATGGTATTATTTACAACTGAAATCAACAATAAATGCAATCAAATCATTTATATGTGGTGCGTTCTCCCAACTAAGTAACTAGGTCTCATCGGATTCTGTTGGAACACTTTTATGGACCATAAATTACCCCGCCACTCAAGCTTCACAAGAGGTATTATTCACCATAAAGAACTGCTTATGATTTGACTACCAAAGCAAGATTCGCCTACTCGTGATCCAGCATAAGCTGAATGGACTTCACGAGTAGGACTGGATAAAAATGTATTTTTCTTGGGTGTTTCCATTCGCAAGTTTGTATTCTGCCAAGGTTGAATGGACTTTTGGACTTCAGCCGTTCCTGCTTTGTAGGCATTACGATTCATCTCATTCTCCATGGAACTTTGCACGCTTTTCGTGCATCAAGTCATCCGGCGGCAGATTATGACTAGCTTTGTCAATAGGAAAAATATGCTAGAGGTCATACCGCGGCGAATAAGCCTTTTATGGTCGCTCCTCACCCCTTGTATATTGCCAGTCATATATGGAAGATACAACTCACTCTTGAATATCGGTTCTCATCCCAAATTCTTCAGTGTACTTCTGTATAAGTTCATTTTCACCAAAAATTTCACATTTACAATAAACCCTCCGTTGAACTACTAATTCCAACTCGGTTGTGCAGACAAATCTAAGCTCACCACGGAGCCAATGGCCTTCTCGGCATTACTTCCTCTAATAAAATTCCATGCTGCCTGCTTATTGGCACTAAATTGGGCGGTATTCAACATCGTAAGTTAATGAATGCCGCTTATCTATGACGGAAACTCAAAGTAATCAGTTATCACGGCAAATAATAACCGCATTATTGACTACTTTTATCACCTTTCCTTAGAATTGATGGCTCTAGAAACTTTCCTGTGCATGTACGTCGCCAAGCCTCTGAAATGATCTCATGATGCCACAACTCATTACATTTTCAAGACAGATTTTATCGTAGTGGTTTTTCAAAAGTTAATCACTGCCCTGTTCTCTTCCTCCATTGTCATCAGATAACCTTCAAGTTTAATTGGGAAATTTGATTACAGGGTGAGGATGAAACTTAAACAAATGTCTAGTTCGGCGGGTCAGATTTTGTTGCCTTGCAAGTGGGTGAATTTTAACAACCAGTAAAGCACGTTACACCTTCAGATGGGTACTTACTGCTATTATCTCTCACAAGGAGGGAAACCATTAAAAATCAATCAGAAACAGTGCCACAACAACGAAACCCCCGCAAACGGATAAGAAACGAAACACTGGAGATGAACGGCGGAAACACCTTGTGATCGGATCGCTTTGTTGGCCTAGTTAAGAATGGTACCACCTAGATATCATAAGAAGGTCAACGAAACCTTAGTATGCTTGGTCACGGTTATGCCAATTAGTATTTTTAACTGTGCAAACCGATGCCAATTGGCACAACAAAATAGAGGCAGTCGTAAATAGAGAAACAAATTGACATCGACAGTAGGAGTTATAGTAATTTTCCTACTGCATGCGAGTTGGATTTGGATGAGATCTGCATAATTAGTGGACTGTAAGAACATAGCTAAATTATGTTTGCATGATTTCCGGACAGTGAAATGCTTCTGTCGAAGCACATAGTCAACTGCACTCAGAATTAGTTAATAATAACCGGAGTTGCATATCTTCTGTGGTTATTCATTGGTAAAGTCCGACGCGCTTGCTTCTGATGTCTGGGTGAGCAGATGAAGTCAGCTGCTCTTTATATTCCCTGACCTGCTTTCTTCTTGCAGTTTTTGTAGATCGCGTGTACCCTGGGAAGTGTGCCTTTTTACAAATCCGCAATCTCCTTCAACGTCGATTTATGTAAGTCGTACCAGAGTCGTATCTTTGGAGGACCGGCGCTTGCTTTCATTTGAGGTAGCCATATTATTTTTTAATTATAGCTGCCTTGATGCTATCACGTTTTCACTTACAAAGAGCAACCTAAGAGTTCACTTAGGCGTAGAATCTGCTTGATTTAATCTTTTTTGAAGCAGTCGAGATAAGACAGTGTTGGCGAAGTCAGTGAACTGATGGCGACTTTTAGTATGGATGGGCCGCAGCGCAGGTATCTAGAGTGCAATATGCTGACGTTTAGTTACCTTCGGCGAAATTCAATCATTGTTTGCGATCTATTTGAGAGAATTTAGGTTGAACAATTTTGAGGTTGGTTTATTAGATCAGCATATTTCCAACCAAATCTGCAACTGCCTCCGCATAGGTAAGGCTTTCTTCCTTCTTACTCAGTATACTGACCTAAGAAAAGCTGCTTCCACTGGCATAGCATGTTTGCATTCAGTATTTTATTCTGCTAGTCATAAACCCCTATTGCTCTTTACTGTGTTCTTCTGGTTAGCTGTTCCGCTAAGGCATGCATATTTCTAATTATGTGGTTCTGTATGCGTATGTATAATGTTATTCCGTTGTGCTTCTTTATTTGACCCCGATAAAAACGTGAAGTAACTCGGGTACTAGGTGAATCATTAAGCATTGCAGCATCACACATTATTCGCATCCACTAGGAAGTTTGATCCTTACAGATCCTGACTGTTGTTTCACTCTACCACCAATCAACACCGGAGCATACCGACTACACCCGACAAGGATCCAGCTATTCGGAGTAGATTATCATCATAGACAGGCCAACTGGCCTGGCCGTCAGGTGTTCACTGCTCTTCTGCACAGCGTGGTATAACAGCCGTTCGTCACAGGTCTAGTACTGCCCGGGATTCTGAGTCAAAGACGAACTTACGGCTGTAATTTCGACACTGAAACTGCGTGAGTTGCTTTGGGTGTACAAAGTCACAACTGATGTTATAAGAGATTTATGGAAGCATAGGTGACGTACGTATTGTACGCTCAATTCTTGATAGGTTAGTACATATAATAGTTTTATACAAATGAACATATACAGTGACCATAAACCAGGCCTAAATCCACGTGATTATTGTGCACAAAAATTGACTGTTTGCATGATGATTGATCAGTTGTCATTATAGCCTCTGACGTAAGTTGCTTACGAGATTTTTATTACGGTTGCTTACAAAGTCTGAGTAATTCGGAAATCAATATTTCTACAAGTAATCAAGGAATGATTCGTCTCTGACCCGATTGAAAGTTTGCTCAGATTTCCGTGTTGAAACCCCCCATCTGGTTGGAAATGATGTCGTGATTATTAGTCGGAATATCTAATATGCATACAGTGGAACGGTCCAACAGTAAAAACGCTAGGAATTTACTGGACTCAGTGTGCGGCTCACTTGACCTCGACTACTGATTGGCTTATCTCCTCTACGTCTGACAGTAATCCCTAACAGCTGATAGATTGTAAAGCAGTGCCCTGATATTGAATAAATTCCGAATTAAGTCAGTTCTTCAACGTTTAAAAGTTATCTAGTTAGACTGGTCAATCCGATCGCGTTTCACAGCAATCCTCCCCTTTTGGGGAGTAGTGCAGGCTTTTATTCACTTGGTGGCTCTCGACTTAGAAGTTGGAGGTTAGATCGATATAATCATGAGTATCCGGTCGACCAAAGCAGAACAGGGCAGATGGCACGTTTATTATCCGCCTGTTTATTATCTTGGGTGAACTGATAGCCTAACATGAGCTCCATGAGGATTACCCATTGCTGGGGGTAGGTACTGAATGTGTACAAACTGACAATTCCGCATAATCCCACGGACCACACTGAAAAACAACACAGTGTGACGTTTTCAGTCATTCGTAATCATGCCAATACATTACACTATATACGATTTACTGCAAATGAGACGGGGATGATAGGTTACAGTTCTAGTAGTCGAAATAAGTCCACTGTTGGTGTGTGTGTGTGTGTGTGTGAAACTAGTGATGGTCGGAATTATAGGTTGGGGGGATGTGGTTCACACCCATGACCCGGGTGTGTAAGGGATTCGATAGGTTTTCATGGGTGGACTGAGTGGACCAGGGGAGCCTCAATGTTTGCACGAACTGCTTTTGGGCAAATAACGGGGGATCGTAGAGACGAATGCATACGGCCTCAGCTGTAAACAAGACCCGGAACTTCACCAGTTTTGATAACCTACTGCGGACTTTGTCGATTATTCTGAACGCTTCAGCAGCACTCACACAGTCTGTGATAGATGTCCGCTGGGGTGTCACCATTAAAGGGCAAACTTATGTACAGGGTTTTCTTTTCCACAGTTGCTTTCTTATATCTTTCTTCAGACCGTTCCATGGTTTTCTCAATGAAACGTTCAGGATAGCCGTTCTGCGGAAGCACATTGCGTAGGAAAAGAAGCTCCATCTCTATAGTATCCTCGGTACAGATTTTCCGTGCTCTATTTACTAGGCAATATATTGGGTTTCTTTTTGCTTTAAGCGGCACAAAACTGCTGAATCCTATCGTTAATGATTTATCCTATATCACCAGTTTCTCTCATTATCTGTGCTGCATTTACCGGTTGGAATCTGCTTTGGGAAAAAATGTTGATTTATGTGTAATAGTCGCACCGCTTCCGGGTTGCGATTTGTTTTGCTTGCAAATAGTCGCCGCCGGAATGGGTTCGCAATGTCATGAATTGTTTGAGAGATTTACGTTAATTGTTAAATTACCAACTAAATGATCAGATAGCACGAAATTTTCTATGTTCAACCATTACTTGACTTTAGGGAAACTACGAGGAGAACGTCTACATGCAACTTACTGGCAAACAGTGGCCGAAAAATTTGCTGCACAATGCAACCCACGTAGCAGCGGACACATTGCCACCTCGTTATACTTTTGGAGAACGGTATGTGAAGTAATCGTGTGGGGAACTAGGATTAGGTGATAACGCAGGTATTCTGTTTCAATACAACTGATGACCCATGTGTATATGAATGACGGAACATTTAGACGGCACAAGAATTGAAATACAAGCACAACGGAATAGTATTTGATTTATTTTCGCAAAACATTTGTGTGAACTGGCATGAAGACAAGCTATATTGTCCCAACTACTAATCACATCTCATTGAAAAGTCCTGTTCCAATGGCATAATTATATGGCAATATTAATACTGCAAGCATATAAATGTTATCAAGCATAAGGACTAAATACAAAGGACAGAAGTCATTGTTAGAAATTGAATAGCACTTTAGGTGAAGGTGGACTACATGGCAGATAAATGACTGAAATATTGTTTCCTAATGCGAACTCGGTTACTTGTAGGAAATTTTATAACCATGGGTTGGGACAGATAATTAAGTTTTTTGTTTTTCTGTCTGCTTTCACTACTCACGCCACCGCAAATGAAGCGAAGGACTGTTGGAATGCTGCACTCACAGCGGTGATTGTGACATGGCAGTTATTGGGAAATTGAAGGAGTCGGACCTACTGAAAAAGTACCATCAGATAAGAGATATCATTGGTAAAGATGTCCCGAAAATGATACTAACTAACGAATATTTGAAAGACCGCGAGTTATATATCAGTGAAACAAGAGATAAAGCAAAGGAGCCTTTGTAGGATTTGGGAATTGAAAGAGATAAAAATTACCAGGTTGTAAACGCCTTCGTTGAAGTATATATTATTGTAGACGTTAAAAAAATAACAGAATGTTCTTAGCTGAGCCTGTTGCAGGACGTCTTGCTCCTTGATAGTGATTCAGTATTACCGGCTATGCACTTGTTTCTGCAAGCAGTAAGTTGCAACAGTCAAGAAATAAATAAACTTTTCTCTCATGAATCTCCCCTGTTTTTGAACGGGTCGCAGACAATTATGTATAATTTGTTTCTGTTTGAATACAAGATGTGCTATTCATATATACCTACGGTTTTACTAAGCAAGATCATTTGTCGAGCACTCACTTGGCTCTTGAATGTTGTTTAATGATCTTAGGAAAAAATGAATGCCCCGTCTATCCATTAACAGCTTAAATGTGCGTTAACCGAAAATCCATCAAAATTGCTCTCATCGGAGTGAGAAGAATTTCCGTCATTTTTTGACCTGCTTGATATTGCCTTTAATTCGTTCTAGTCCTAACAGTGGAAAATAAAGCGCCTGAGAATTTTTCAAATTTAAATAGAACACCCGACTTGTACAGAAGCAGCATTTGTCCAAGAAAGCTGCTACCCGAGTTCACACTGTCCTCGTGCTGGCTTTGCTCAGCGTACCGAGAAAGAGCAAATAAAATAGATCTGTCTTTACGTTACTCGTGTTTCATCATTTCTCCTATCGATTAGAAATTTACCAGAATACCATCGTCAGAAGCACAGTGCAAGCATCATGCGAAGATCTGTTTGGCCTTGAATACGAAAACAGATTTTATTCACATGCGTACGAATTAGAACTCAGTAGCGCTAGGTGTGCAAACCATACGAAATTGTCTTCTCGACGGAGTTTTCGATCGCACCATCTATAATGAGTTTTCTTGGGAAATGCTGAGGAGAAAGAAGTAATTGGAAATTGTTTCCTTCGAATATAGCTTCGCATGGCAATTATCAAAACGACTCATATTGAGGAATCTATCTAATAAAATGCACGGATAAAATAAATGACGTTAATTGGAAATAACCATGATGAAAGACAATGGGTTATTTTAAGATTGGATGTTGGTTTCCTACATTTAAAACCGTTTAAGTGCTCAATTTTAATGAAGCATTTGCTTTTCAGATACCCAGCATTTTCAGATGCGTCAAATACCTTTCTCATTTGAATATGTTTCCTGTATTATCTAAAATATTGTTCCATGGTGTTATTCTAGTGCTATTTGAATCAATAAATGCGATCACGGATGGTAAGTCTGTTTGAATCCCAAACGCAGCTATTCGTCTGACTTTTCTCACCGGTTGGTTCAAGTGCGCCATTAAAACGAGGATAAGTGTTTGCCGCTTTGGATTTTCATTACGATCACTGTGTGTGTGTATAGAATGGAGGATAAACTTCCTATTCAATCCCGTTCATTTCACCTCACGTTTACAAGTATTTATTTATTGTATGTATCAAATAGACTACATTCACGATCACGTGTTTTTATTCAAATTTTGGTCAAGACTATCTGAAGAAAAGCGGTTAATAAACCGTCGTTGAGGATTTTTGGGAAATCCCGTCATCTATTCGTGAACACTCCTAATGATTGACATAGGGCTGCGACGTAAATCCATCTACGGAATGTACGCACACAGGGATTTTTGAACAGAAAAGTGCTGGATAAATTCATCTTGTGAGCGACAGTAATCGTTGAATTGGTCATATACTTCCGGTAGATTTTTTCTCTCATCAGTAAACTTACAGCAAATAGTATAGAAAACATTAGAAAATCAAAATGAGTACTAATAATTGGGTTTTAGTACTTCACTCAATATTAAAGCAACAGATGCGTAATGCGTACGTTTTACTTTTGTTAGCAGACTTCAGCAGTACTGTCCATTGAGTGTCCCTTGGGATCTGAATAGGTGAGTTGAGCATTGGTTATAAGTATATTAAAAACCAGCGAACTGAAAACCGAAGAAGCTTCGTTATAAACTCACTTCCTGTATATGTAGTAACATTAGCAAAACTAATTTTGTATTCCGTAGCTGCGGCTGTCATTTAATGACCAACAGCGCAATCTGATCGGTAGAGACGATGGTTTTTGGAACCAATACTTTATGAAATTGGGAAGAGATGCAGCGTGATGTAACTGGCTACTTGAAAATAGTGCACTTGTTACTTAATTGACGGGGAGTAGACTGGTATCGGTAACGCCATTTTTGCTCTTTACAATGAAATCGGAATGTGATGGATTTCTTTCGATTGTGGATGGAACGTTAAAGACAAAGAAAAATAGAAACCTTTTGTAAGCCTAAGTAAGCAGGAAAATGCACCCCACATCATCATTTTGTCCCCTTGCGACATAAAAGGAAATTGTTGAGCTGTCTAGCATATAGGGTTAAGAATATCTGTACCCATAAAACGCTGGACAAGGAGTTTCAGAGCATAAAATACACTGAGGGGAAAGGGATATCCGGATCCGTTTGTGAAACGAATTATTTTTACAGATGACCAATGGGTCAGATCACAAACCGTCAGAAAGGACGAACTATTCATTACGAGTCCATTCAAAGGTGATAAGCTTTGCGAAAGTTTAGAATGAACACTATAGGCAGCGACAGACAATTATTTTCCAGCGGTGCACGTCAGGATGACATTGAAAGCGAAGCCTTGTATTGTTCCCGATGCCAGAGATGCGTTGCTTTCCAAATCCAAATCTTACGTTCTTTATCAGCTTACGTGCAATTGTAGTATTCGGTACATCGAGCACACGACCAGACGCATTTCCAGAAGGATTGCACAATCTTTCCAGCTCCTCTTCCAAATGGTATAAGCTGAAAATACCCGGCATTATATTACAGTGTTTAATGACTAGTTAATTCGAGTCTCCCGGTAACCGCTTTTAACACACTGATACCCATACTTTGGACTTTCAATAAGGGATTATTTGTAAGACTGTTGCCCATATCGGACACCATGATTTTCAAGATTATTGGGACTGTATTACTTAGGCGGAAAACTGGGAGCCAACTGTTAGAGTTGCAATGGGGGCAAAATATAAACATTCGTACCTTAGTTTATTTCACTCATCTTTTCCTTATGCCCCGTATCTAATCCTACTGGTTCAGAATTACACCTTTTTCACAACTTTTTTAATCTATCGCGCTTACAATTTCTTATTCACTTGCGATATTTTTTCGAGTATTTCCTCTTTGCCCCAAAACATGAGGAAGTCTTGATGTATTCCGCATTGGCTAACCTGTTTTATAAACCTTATATAAGTAGATACTCGAACTGAGGAAATGAATGAAGTGAATTCGCGTTATGAGCGCACCGATCCTCGTATTTTCATGAAATAATTCATCATGTGATATCATCACTCAGCTCACCGTAAAGAAACCATGGAAGCACTGTACAGCTGTTTCATCCTTGTTAGGAATTATCAGCAGTGCATATCCACCGCGCCCGAACTGGGACGCGAACCCGAACAAGGACGAACGATTCTGAGTCGAATGCCTTAGCCATTACGCTACCGGGCAGGCTCTGAACGGTTTGTTGAATTTCATCACATGATATTGCACCTATCCGTCACTGACTTGCACAGTTACTGTCCGCTAGCTCAAAGCGATCGACCCCTACTGATAGATGACTTCTCTTCAGGTAGCCTAAGTACGACGAACGCTTTGGATATGACCTACAGAGCTTGATTAATTTGGTACATGTTAGTAGTAGGAGATTGAATGTTTTCATGAAATAATTCATCATGTGATGTCATCTCGTATTTTCGACAAACAAACGTTCACCTCTAGCATAGGTGTGAAGGAAGCTACATTATATAAACTTTAGCTACTTAGGGAAAAGCAGAATTCACAATGGTTTTGCATATAACGGCTCCGTGGCGCTGCTATGCAACACGAAACCCAATTTCAATAACAGCTTTCATCACTACTGGCTTTTACCAATTAGAATTATCAAGCTCATATAGTCTGAGTATTTCCAGATTTTTGAATCTCTAATTTTTGGTTACTGAAAGGATTCGACGCAATGGAAAAAATAGGGGAACGTACAAATTAATGGTCATCCGATTTCTAATTTCTTGAAACTAGGGCAATGAACAAAGGGAAGACTACATGGGCTAAGTAACAATGAAATCGCGCTGCGTGATAAACATCATGCAGTCTTTCCAGTGCCTCATGTATGCAACCTCCTTTTGCGAAAGTGAGAACATCTGTCGCTCTCATAAGATGATCACTGGGCAGCTGAGTTCAAAGAAATGGAACGATGAGTCCTGTTCTAGCGTTCATCGTGATCCTCCCCTAATTTGAAATTATCTCTAAGACAACTCGGTTTGACACAAGTCATTTGTATTCCCTCGCAATTTTCAATTCAAAAGAGGTTGCCATCAGTGCCCTGTGTGTTTTCGAATGAATTATTAAAGAGCGATCAGTGCAACAAGCGGTGTGTGGCGAATTCCTTTGATTGTCAGTCACGTTGTTAATTTTGTGATCAGAGTAGCTGTTCCGTTGGGTTTCAGTTTTCGTAACACGCTCATAAACTGGTGTGAGTGAACAAATAAAATAGGAAAGAACCCAACCGTGTGCTCATTCCGTCCTTCCAGTTAGGTTAAATTTTGTCCATACCTGGTTAGATTTGCAGCAGCGAACAATGCAAACGTCATGTAACGATAACCTGTTTCGTGCAGTGACTGTACACACGAGATAACGAAATCACAATATGCACTGCGCATTCAGGAAATCACAGTTTTGATTCTTTTGTATTTACTGCTTTCGATAAACACCACGGGATGCAGTCCGATTTTCACTAGTGGGACTCCGGTAATTTTAACACGAATTGGACTGAACAGTAACACGTTCCATAATTCATTCACATTTGACAAATTTTCCTTCCTAAAGATATCTTGGTTCAAGTAAAATCCTGGCGAATAGCTTGACTTTTATCTTCTTGGACAGACTAGAAGCTCAGAATACGCGTGGCGGTTCATTCACCGTGTGGGCTTCCCATTCTCAAGTTAAATTTCGTTCATTTTTTGACAACCCGTAGTCCTTACTAAGAATTCTACATTGAAGTTGGGTAAATAAAACTCACTGAGAATAAGGTAGGACACTTGATCATTTTATTCCTAATTTAATAGTCATAGACTGCTTTCTGCGACAGTCACAAAATAAAACATTTTGCCGTACCTCAATTTTAGTTGTGTTCCATCTAGTTTATTAAAGTTTTCAATTATCGAAATTTCCTAGGGAAGATCGATTTTGCCAAGGAAACGCATTGCAACAGGAATTTAGATCATGATTTGGTATAAAGCTAACAACATTGGAAAAGTCAATTTGCCACTGATTGTCTTCTGGGCAGGCAGAAATTTGCACACGGTGTACTTTCAGCGAGAATCTTCGTAAATATAAACTACGATTCGAAATGATGTGATCCCCTCATCCATAATACAAAAAGCAGACCTTCTTTGTCACGACGAAAATTGCAAACACTACGACGATTCAACTCTGCCTTTTATGAATTTGAGCACCAATAACAATCAATTTTGTACTACTTTGTCTCGACTCTGCTGTGCTTTTAACACTCCGTGCACAGAACTACCGGTTCTGGAGAGCTTGCAAAATATTTTCTGTAGCTTTAGTTGCGAAATATTGATCAAACTCATGCAGGCCAGATTCATTCAGTCTATTACAGGTGATTACGTCCTACTGAATTCAACTCTGATGTTTAATAAGCCGTCTGATCACATTCATCAGGCCGTTGGCGTGCAAAAGAGTGAAGCTCAAGTGGTTTTTTAAAATTATTTTCATTGGGTGAAAAGGTAGCCCGATAGAAACACGGAAAAATGCAATTTTTCGCTAAAATTCTTGAGAAGATATACAGAACATTTATCTTCCTTGTTAAATGGAATTTCCTGACTTGCCAAATCGAGAGTTCGCTCATGTACATACAAGAATATGCAGATCACAAGTCAATTTCATTGCCCTCAGACACCAAAATTGGTGATTGGACACATAGATTAGACCGAGCAGCTTGAAGGTGGGTTACTTCTCCATTTCATCCGAGGCACCCGACCGAGAGATCATCTGTTTTCATTAGGTTTCCAATAAACCACAAATAAGACGCAAAATGTGAAGTAATCCAGTTACTGGCCATTTATTGATACTTTCTACTTTGCGTACCTCCATAACCAGATAGGTAAATTGAGCCAGTTGTCGTTGTTAGTGGATGTCTCTAAAAGGATGCAGAAATCAGTGCAAAATGGAACATCTTCCCAATAATCGCGGAAGTAATGAAACAAACTACCAGTTTTGTTCTGGATAGGAATATACTTGATATACGTGTATACACTATATAAAGCAGCACATTTGGTTGATCCGGATGTTTTGGCCACAAACATTAAAATATATATTGAAATATATTTAATAAATGGGCATTACGGTTTCGATTGAAAAGTATTACCGTCTTCCTCTGATTCGTTTGACATGAATAACACACTGGATGAGGCACATTTTGGCGTGATTTTGTGCGTGAGCAACTGGAAACCCCTTACAACTACCACTGTATTACTTTCTGTCCACTTGGTGGAAACGGAAGCCATCTTTTGTTGAAACTTACCCACGAGGCCATTGAATCAACTTAGCTTGCGGACAAAATCCTTCCAACTGTTACTTGCGTGACGGTAATCTGCGATAATTAGATGGAAGTACCAATAAACATTTAAAAAAAGCGGATTTTCCCTATGAACTGTAATTCCAACGAAATCCACACTTCCATTTCATACCCAAAACAGGTTTATCTTAGTGTTCCAAAGACTCACAGTTGCATTCTTCAACGACGCTTATGTAGCATCTATATGAGCTCGGCGAACGCAAGACTCAATTTATTCTTAATTTTGCAATTACAGTCAGTACTTAGTACATGCAACTGTCTTTATTGATATCTGCAATTACCCTGTCGGTAAGAAATGCGATGCTCAGAACAACTGATTGCTGCTTTATTTTAGTGAATTTTCCAAATCAAATGGTTAACCTTTACCTACCAGTTGACATCATCACATCAGTCGTTGTTGTTGCGTTGCTAATGCATGCCGTTTTACTCCAATAGGTCGCTTGTAGCCCTATGTTTTATTTATCTTGCGATGTGAAAAATACTCTGAAACGAATAGAAATATACGGCCCTTCCCGTTAGACAGGGGACAAAATGAAAAACTAAGTAGTGGTGGCTCTTCCACGGCGAAAGAATTGATATGCTGAGGGAACAAAAGACAAACACCTGAAACGGACCGGGTTTTCGGATCAAAAAAGCTGTGATCCAAACAAGAAAACAAGAATTTTCTAATTCCTCAGCGTGCTAGCTTGAGCATTAATAGGCATGGACAATTTGTGCTGTTTCTACCCGACCGGAGTAGAATCTCCCGGTAGAACTCAAATGAGCATTGAGCAAATACTCATCATTGCAATGTTTCTCAAACTTGTTCACAGCGATTTCTCATCGCTTGCTCCACCATTCCAAATTGTTTTTGTATTGTAAGTAAGCTGACGTGCAGAATTTCTTCTGTCTGCTGGTAGCAGGTGAAACACACAACAGCTTTACTTTTTGGTGATCACGTGGTACAAATTATCATAAGACTAAGCGAAAATCAATAGTCTTCTATGAGCACCCGTCGAGACCAATAGTAGCTGGACGAACAAAAAGTGAACCAATCGGTGAAAACTCAGGGCAATCGCATGTCTTCATCAAACGGATCGATTCCTACCCAAACATACAAGCGTACGTCTGTTTTAAGAAAGACCGATCTTGTGTTGGTTTGAATGCTCGGCCAGAATTCGAATTTATCCGTCCAGAATGTGAACATGGACGTCACAAATTTGAGTCTTGACTTTGATTATCCCAGGCCCCAACCTGAAATGCAATAAACTGGAGAAAAGTGGAAAATATTGCAACTTAAGTCCGGCCCACAACTGCAAGCAAATATGGTGAAAATAAAGAACCACGAAGAAAACCCAAGTGAAGCAAACTGCTCGGAGGCGATTTGGAGAGTGAAATATGAATAAAACTAACATCTCCATGTTACTTTACAAGGAAAACGTGGAACGGATCTTTCTGCGGTCAATTAGGAACCACTCCTTTAGGTGTAACACAGAGTTTGTATTCCGGAAAACGGCACTTAAATTTCTGCTGTAATTTGGCTTGCTTCGCTAGGCTTAGAATGCCTAATAAAAAAGCACCGGCGCTTGTTATCACTTAAAGATGGGTACTAATGGGAGTTACAAGAAGTTGATGAGATCAGGCAATATTAAATTTACTGAGAATTCACCAACTCAAATTCGACCACTTGAGGGTTGAGCAAATAATCTAGCCGGAATTGACTGTGGCAGCTAATGGACATGAATTACACAGGTATCTGTGCACAAGCATTACACTGATCCCTTCGGTCAGCTTTCAACGAAACACTGACCGAGTTTTATGCTAATTTGAATGTTCCGAGACTTTAAATGGATTCCTAATGCACGACGAACTAAGTTGTATTGAAAAATCATAGTGGCCATCTGATAAAATATTGTGTATATTTGACAATTTTGAACCAAACTTCGTTCAGTTAAAATTGATTAGAAAAGATTGAAAGGCTCGACAATTTTTTTCTGGTTTTTTTTGAAATTTTCATTTCTGACCATGGAGATGAAGTGGTTGCATCTCAGTAAAAATCTCGCTCAAAATGGTAACCTAAGCTGCGGTCAACTGAAGTTCTAAACGTTGGCGCACTTCCACTCATTCACCAAATTGCATTTTAAAAATAAGAGTCTTGAGGACTGTGATCGTAGATATTTTTTGACAGTCGAAAATACTTTCCATTGGCTAATAAATCCATCAGTCCGAATCATATTTGGGAGCATTAACAAATGCCATATCAATCTAACGTCACAGAAATGCTTTCCGCTTCTACTTTAGTTTACCGTTTTCAAAAGTACTGCTACTGAACACTGGTAAACATTTTTCACGAAGTTTTGTTGACCATGAAAATGATTTCTGCCATGCGAGTTCGGATCAACTAATCACATGAAATGCAGCAGCTCATCGCTGTGGGTGGTCATTCTCGTCGACAACACTCAGTGATTTATTTTTATTCCCCAGAGGCTTTAGCTACATGAAAGAAGCGCACTGGATTTAGTCGGCGTGTACAATTTAATGGGCTTATCTGCGTCAGTTGGCCAAGCGTAACTCGTCCATGCCCAGTCAACTTTAATGAAACGTATTTCGTTTGGTCGTAAATAATTCGCTCATCGGTTTTCCGCGGAAGCTTTTCACGACTGAATTTATTAAATTGGTTACTGAAATTGGTCTCACAACGAGATTAGCTTCGAGATGAATTACAGGTCTGTGATTGACCATACATATACATATATATATTTTAGAGTTGAGAAGGCGTACACTGAATTAATACGTTTATCGTGACGTTTCGATCCAAACTAGGACTCGTTGTCAAACGTGAATGGGATCGCTATTTCCGTTCGGTTTTGCGCACTGTCCGTCTGTTTGTCTCTCTATTCTGCATCCGGGTCTTGTTAAGATGACGTAATGTTTGTCAATCTCCACATGCCGATTGAACGAGTTATTCGAGTGGAGGGCTTCAAGAATCAGTCGCTCCCCCTTTCTGTTTGCCCGGCTGACTACCTTTGCGTTGTTGATGTTGACCTCATGGCCTGTTTGTGCACAGTGGTTCCATATCTGCGAGTGTGGGTCAGCGCGTCGTAGGGCTAAGCTATGTTCCTGCAAGCGTGTGCGTAATAGTTTGCTTGTCTCACCGACATACTGTTTGTCACATCCGAGGCACGGAATGGCATAAATTACCCCTGACTGGTAGTGCTGGTCGACGCGATCTTTTCCGTTGAATAGAATAGATCTCAGGGTGCCGGTCGGTTTGTGGGCGATTGTGATATCTAGTAGACGTAGGATGCGTTCGACCGCTTCGGATACTTCCCGTATGTATGGAAGTACTACGATCGATATGGTCCTCTTAGTGT